>OVBE01001160.1:0-39334 GCA_900406425.1 Iberis pinnata
CGGGACTCGGTACAATCTGGAATAATTGCTACTCAACATGTAACCTCGAAGAACCAAATTGCAGACATAATGACCAAGCCACTCGGACGTGAAGAGTTTGAAGACTTCAAGTTCAAGATGGGCATTTGTGACCTCCATGCTCCATCTTGAGGGGGGGGGGGGGGAGTAATATATGTTTATACTTAAGGGTAGATTAGACTTTTAATTATCTTACTTTAGGTTTAATCATCTTATATAAAGTCTAAGCCACATTGAGTTTGTAAAGTTAACAGATCGATATACAAATCATCTTTCTGACACTAATAGCTCAAATACTACTAAAAGGAGATTTTGCACTCGTATTAAAAAATGAACAGATTCCAACCTTAGTATAGTGAAGATGCAACATAAATAATAACCACTAAATCACTTACTTACTTGACTAAAATCACTTCTTCTATTATATAATTTTTTTTTTTTCATTTGAATCTACATATCACAACGAATCCATCCAATAATTCAAACATATTAACGAACTAATTTTTCATTCACATAAAGAATAAAGAATGGCTATATTTGAAACTTAATCTAGAAAAAAAAAAACAAAAAACAAAAGAAATAACAACCATTGAACAGTTTTCTTATTCTCTCAAACATACCTTTCTCAAACATTTTTTTGAATTTTTAAAACATATTCTTTCATTAATATAGAATAAGAGGTGATTCAAATACTTGTAAGTTTATTTTGGTTAAAGCTTGCTTATTAATGTTTACATGGAGGGTTGAACAAGATATGTTCAAACATAAAAATGAGATAAAACATATCAAATATTTGTGTATATATGTTGTGTTACTTTTTAGTATAAAAAATTCATAATTCTCAAATCCAAAATCTTCTCATATCTAAAACAAATACTTAATATAAACACAACAGTCTCTAAAACAATCTAAATAGTAACACAAAGCAAAATAAACTCAATTTACTACCAAATAAACCTCTGAATACCATCTTCATGACTCCACTTGAATGGTCTAAACAAGAACATAGCCATTGTAAACACATTAACACAAATGAACATAGCTCCAATGAGAATCCAAGTCACATAATCATTGATCTTGACACATGAGTGAAGCATGAAGATGTAGAAAGGAATGGTATAGTATCTGAACTCAATCAATGGTGTAGGAACAAGAACACCACTTGTAGCTAAGAAATAGACCAATACCCATATCTTCCTTCGAGTTTTCGCTATTTCGATTGAGAAAAGAACCAAGTCAAATTCACAATGCAAAGTAAAACGAAGTTTCATAGTATTAAAATTGGGTTTAAAACATACCTAATAGAGTTAGGATTGAGAACCAAGAATAGATATAAACCGGGACTAACAGATACTTCATTAACCAATGAACATTGATGATTTTCCTCCACAGATAGAATGGATAATGACGATTATCCGCAAGAAGATATGGATGAGCCAAGCTACAACAAGTAAGAGAACGAGAGTTAGTAGTAGTAGCAGAAGTTAAGGTTGTTTTGAGAAGTATCAAGAAACCGAACCTGAAGAAATGTACAGAGATAAACCCAACTATTAGCGAGGTTAAGATCCAATTTCTATCAAGCTTTTGGAAGAGAGTTCTAATTTGACTTAAGGAGAAGTGTAAAGGAGCAGTAAAAAGAGCAGAGACGAGGCTAAAGTACATAATTTGCGCAAAATGTGGCGAAACTACATGAGCTTCTTTTGCACCTGAGGGTTTAAACTAATGGATTAGTATAAAAAACATTAGAAGGTTCCAATTCCTAAACTGAATCGACTTACCGAGGACTATACCACCGTTCCAGAGGATAAAGATACCAAACGCAATCACAACGAAGATAAAAGGGCTAAGTTTCGATAAAATAGTCCACTTCATACTCCAAGATGTTGAGATTATAGCATAAACATCATACACTAAGCCTGCATTTTGTAGCATTAGATTGTAAGAGACAAAGAACACTTATGCTTATGTTTATCAAAACAAGAGTACTTTCTGTTACAGATATAGCTTCAGCGTCTTTAAATCGGTTGTTAGTATTCAATTTGTTATCAGATCTTCTTTTGCGAAGATTTGAATTAAGAAGAACTTCCTTCTTAGTAATAGACTGATCCGAATCTTGATCTATTTTTTGTTTTACGTTTTGCTTCGGTATGTCGAGAGTGAAGTCTATAACACCTGAGCAAGCAACGAAAAGCAACCAGACTACATTCGTTTGACGAATAAAGATTGCTAAAGCACCAAACTGCAAAGCCAAAAAACCGATATAAGTTCTCAACGAAAATTGAAACTCTAATCAACAGAACGATTAGAATTACTTACCAACGCGCTTAGTATATATCTTTTCTTTAAACATGTGAGGTACATAGCAAGAACTGCGGTTAAAGACGCAACATCTGTATAGTAAAGGAAAGTGAAGAACCAATGGAGAGGGTAAAGAGACATAACTAATGTCATTAAAGTTGCTTTTCTATCACTAAGATTTGGTCCTAAGAATCTTATGATCTCATATACTATAACACTACATAATACTGCAAAAACAGCATTTGTAGATCGAAGGACAAATGTAGAACAAAGTTCTGAAAAGTAAGGAATAGTAAGTTTCGTCAATACGATTCCTGGAAACAAAGAAGCAATATGTGCTAGTGAAAGATAGTACCTGCCAAAACCAAAAACACAAACACTCAACATTTTCAAAATTCAAGTTCAAATGATTCGAACTCTGAATCTAGAAGCAGAAACAATACAAATTCGTATAAAGAAACAAATCGAAAAAGCTCAAGACTCTTGAAAGGTAACTACTTAAAAAATCTACATAAGCAGAGATGATTCAAGAGATTCAAACTCTCAATCTAGTAACATGAACAAGTAACAACACAAATTAGCATCAAAAACAAAATG
The DNA here is from genome assembly GCA_900406425.1 of Iberis pinnata. NCBI lineage: Eukaryota > Viridiplantae > Streptophyta > Magnoliopsida > Brassicales > Brassicaceae > Iberis > Iberis pinnata. Next base: position 2,914 of record OVBE01001160.1, read on the forward strand.
AACAAGTTTAAGATTCTTGAAAGGTACTTTAAAATCTACATAAGAAGAGATGATTCAAACTCTCAATCTAGTAACATGAACAAGCAGCAGTAACAAACACAAACTAGCATAAAAAAACACAATGTAAAAAGTTCAAGACTTCTTAAAGGTAACTACTATAGAATGATTCAATAGAGCATTACAATCCAGGTGGAGTAGTGATCATTGGATCCCAATTTCTAAAATCTCCATTACAGTATTGCTTAGCTTGAGGCACATGGAAGATCTCATCCTACAAAATTCACAGATTAAGAAACCAAATTCGCAAATTAGATTGAGAATTGGAGTTATATAAGTGGGATTTGTAATACCATGTAAGGTTCTGGAACAATTTGATTGATGATAATCGACAATGGAATCACCCATAAGCTCGTAATAGCTAAAACAGCTAACTTTCCCATTTTTTTACTAAACAATCAGATCGAAAACATTCGACCCAAGTGATTACATTAGCGAATGAACAATGGGTTTTTGTTTTTCTCCGAGAAGTTACAGTGAAATCGATTTTTCCCGGATAATTGAGTGAGAGGAAGACGGTGAGATTTCGATTGACGAAGTTGAATCGAAAGTCAACATTTTAAGAATAATATTGGGCTTTCATATTATTTTCTTTAAGGCCCAAATAAATTTTAACAGGCTTTATACTTTTTATAACTGATTACTCGCAGGTAAAGAACTACATCTATATTTATATAATATAAATTATTTTAATAACTATAAAGCAAATGTGCTAGTTAAAAATTATAAAAAGTTAAGATACAAATATTTAACTTAAAAAAAAAATAATGTATGTAATAATTTTAGAATAAAAATAACAAATAAACATTTTCCTAAAACCTATTGTACTTCTAAGTAATAACATTATTATCACAAATTAGAGTGGATATATGATACTTTTTTGATTCAAACGTCTCATAATAACCCTTTTTTAAAAAAAACTTAAAAAAATCAATTCCCTTATGAAAAACAATATTAGCATTACCCCATTTATCTTTCTTTTTAAAATTTTTTTATAGGGAGGTGGATAATATTAATAGTTATATTATGATTGGTAGATAGAGTGGGTAAAGCCAAGAAAACCTGAAAAGAAATGGTCCCAAATTTATCATGTCTGATTTTATTCAAATATGTTCAGGCAATATCAGGTGATTCTTTTAAAGTAAATCATTTTTTTTTAACTCTACATGTGTAAAAAGCATTGCATTTTATCCACACACACAAAAGAGTGAAAACATAGGTGAAAAAAGAGAAAACACTTTTTGTAATTCAAGTTAAATTAAAAATTCAGTCTAGCCTAGATCAACATATATCTACAATGGTGTCTTATATTAACTTATTAGCAGGGGAGGACCTGAACATATACCAACAATACATACGTATTAAATTTCATAATTTTTATGATTTTTATATTTACAAAAAATAAAAATAAAATTATTGATGAATTTGTGAAAAATATAAAGAGAACTAATTTCAAGAAACACTAAATCGTTGTTAGTATTAAGCATCTGTATTTTTCTTAACTTATATTTGCGTTTTATTTGTTAGAACTTTATATTCTTATTTCGTTTCATGCATCAGATTTGAGATTTCTCTGCTTATTAGTGTGTACTATAGATGTAACAAAGAAAAAACTCGATCGTTAGTGTATTTGTTTGTAATAGTTTATGAATTTTGGTTGTATGATCTTTGTGATCATTTTGAGATAATTGAATTGGTCAACGAAAAAAACATGTTATTAGATCATGTTTGCAACTTTCTCTCTCTCTCACTCTCATGACTCTTGTATTATTTTTTCCCACTAATTACTATCTTAAATCTTACTAAACAAAAATAAAAATCAAATAACTAAATGTGAAAGATGGATTGCATGATGATCAACCATGTGCTTTAGCCATTGCCACCACATGTTTACAAGTCAATCTTTCATTAATCTATTCACTTAGTCCATAGTAATTATTTTAATATAATAAGCTTACGTCTTCATAATCTCATAATTTATTCTTTAACAAACAACAAAAAACTCATAAATTATTAATTTTGAGTAACTGATGAAGTGACCTTCTTTTAGAGATGTGTGGTAAGTTTACTAAATCTCTAGTTTTTCAAAAATTTTACAGTAGACATCTTTTCCTATCAAACATAAAAAACGAAATTAAAAAAAAAATATACGGATAGATTATTTCGTGTTTGATAGTGGAAGGAACAATGATAATTGAAAAATATAAGAAATTGATAATTAAGAAGTCAATAATTAGTTGGTGTGTATTACTTGCGTGCACGATAAAGAAACCATATGAGAAAATGTATCACGAGCTCTCCATGCAAACTTGCCTCTCATTTGCAATTTTGTGGAAATATTTTTACCATCTTTATTATTTTTATAGACGTTTTATTTAGTATGGAATTTTTCAAAAAAATTAGATATATTCTAAAAAAACATCACAATTTTTTTAAAAAAAGCTTTAAATTTCAAATTTAAACTCCAAAACCCCAAAATCAAACCTCATCCCCTTCAAAACTAAATCATAAATTCTATTTAGTGACCTAAATCCAAAAATTTAAATTATAAAATGTAGAAGATTATATTTTATTATTGTGACATACATGTCTTTATATACAAACTCAAGAGAATCATACAATAATAACAATTGAGTGAATCACGTAATCAACATAAATACACAATATATGTGTTTCCCTTTTATATGCTCCCTCAAGATGGTGGTGCTTGAGCGACACCAATCTTGTGACATTGTTGCGTGAAAGGAATATGCGTGAGAGGCTTCGTGAGCGCATCGACGAGCTAATCCCGGGAAGAGACATGAACGATGCGAAGCTGACCAACAGTAATTTGATTACGAATAAAGTGATAATCCAATGCCAATGTTTCATTCGGGAGTGGAAAACCGGATTAGCACATAAGTATGTGGCACCAACATTATAACAATATATAACCGGAGTGTCTATGAGTAGGACACCTAATTCATTCAGAAGTGAAACAATCCAGCGTACCTCAGCCGAAGTATTAGCAACAGAACGGTACTCTGCCTCGATTGATTATCGGGATACACCTTTTTGCTTTTTAGACGACCATGAAACTGGATGTTTTCCAAGGTAGACAATATGAGCATTTGTTGAGACAAAAGTATCAGGATCCCCAGCCCAATCTGCGTTGGAGAATGCGTGAAGAGAGCGGCTGTTATTGTAACTGTAATAGATCCCGTGAGAATGAGTACCAAGTAAATACCGCAACAGCCTCTTCGTAGCCTGACAATGATCTGTGGTGGGAGAGTGCATAATCTGACTAAGTTGATTTACTGCATAGCTAATGTCCGGTCACGTGAAAGCCAAATATTGGAGACTGCCAATTGTTGCCCGATACTTAGTAGGGTTATTCAAAGGACTACAAAACTTGAGACTGAGTTTGGTGTGAGCAGCCTTTGGAGTCTTAACAGATTTGGCATCAAGCATCTGCAATTGAGACAGAAGATCTAATATATATCGCCGTTGTGTTAAATACAGTCTCGCAAATGTTCTTGTAGCTTTAATACCAAGGAAGTAGTATAGATATTGTGGATCCTTAATAGAAAACCTTAAAGCAAGAGAATTCAGAATCTCATCCAACAGGGTCATTTCTAGTAACTAAAATATCGTTAACGTAAATAAGCATATAAATGAGACTTTTTCCTCGACGTAAGATGAACAACGAAGTATCAGCTAGAGAGTTTACAAAATCTGATTGTTGTAGGAAGCTGCTCAATTCTCTATACCACGCTCGCGGCGCCTGTTTTAGCCCGTAAAGAGCCTTATGCAATCGACAAACATGATTGTAAAGCCAACTGGTTGAGATATATAGACCTCCTCAGATAGTGTTCCATGTAAGAACGCATTGTTCACATCAACTTGTTATATTGGCCAAGCATAACTTATAGCAAGATTCAAGACCAATCGAATAGTGGTGGCTTTAATAACTGGGCTAGATGTATGAGTATAGTCACGTCCAGGCTGTTGTGAGTAGACCTTAGTAACAAGACGCGCCTTATACCGGTTAATTAAGCCATCAGGACCATATCTGACTGTCAAAACCCAGCGTGTGCCAAAAACATTCTGATGAGGTGAAGAAGAAACCAGAGTGTACGTCCCATTCTTGATAATGGAATTGAACTCATCAGACATCGCTTGTCGCCAATTTGGATCAGAAAGAACTTGTTGACGCGTTTTTGGAATTGGATAAAACGGCTTCGTATGAGTAGTAGAAAGTCCATATTTCTGATTTGGTTTCCTGATACCTTGCTTAGCTCGTGTTTTCATAGGATGTTGATTGAGCACCGGGGTGAGGACTGGTCGGCGGGCATGACATATATTTGCGTCGGAAAATCAGGAAGCGAAGATGACAATGAAGTCTGAACAGGTGTAGAAGATGAGCTAGGTGGCGTTGAGTTAGGCCCACTAGCGATAACCTGAGATACAAGTTGGGCCTGATTATGATGTTGGGCCCAATTTTGTTCCTGTAAAATTAAACGATGAGTAACTGGAACATTAGGAGAAGAGAGTATTGACGGTGATGGCGTAGAGTCTTCACGAACATTTCCAGCTTCATTTTCTGCTGAAAAAGCCAATCTCGAAGTGGAGGATGGTGGAGACTGAACGAGTGGGGGTGAGGAAAGCGGGATGACTGTAGCTGGAGGAAACCAGGTGGAAACTGATGGTGAAGTAGAGATAGATGAAGTTGTGAGCTCAGGAAATGGAAAGAAGGTTTCATCATAACGCACATGACGGGAAAAGAATAAGCGAGTGGTTATAGGATCATAACACAGGTATGCACTATGTGTTTATGAATAACCAAGACAAACACAAATTGTAGAGCGAGGTTCGTTCTTATTGTTACAATAAGAAAGAAGCCATGGAAAGCATTTGGATCCAAAAATTCTGAGTTTTAAATAATTGGGATTGTGTTTGAACAGGAGTTGAAAGGGACATTTGTTAGAAAGAACATGAGTGGGCATTTGATTAATGAGGAAAACAGCAGTTTGAAAAGCAAAAGGCCAAAATGTTACAAGAATGTGAACATGATGCAAAAGGGCTAAACATGTTTCAACAATGTGGCGATGGCGTCTCTCCTCCATTCCATTGTGCTCAGGAGTATGGAGAGGTGTAGTTAAATGATTAATGCCCGAAGATGAAAGAAACTGACGAAGTGCAATAAAATCGCCACCGTTGTCAGAGAAAAGAGTTCCAATTCGTGGCTGGAATTTATTTTCAGAGAGAGCTTCAAACAAAATGAAGGTATCTTTTACCGAAGACTTATACTAAAGAGGATAAAGCTAAACATATCCTGTAAAATGATCGACAATAATGCTTAAAATTGTCAACAGACAAAACAAGAGATGTCCAAAGATCAGTAAAATGAAATTCCAAGGGACGAGAAGAAGAAATAGTAGTTTGATTAAAAGGAAGCTTATGACTTTTAAAAGTAAAACAATCATCACAGGAAGAAAAAGTTGACATGGAATGAGAATAAGGTAAACAAAAACCAGAGAGAATAAATTTAAGCGTAGAAGAAGACGGATGCCCTAATCTTGAATGCCGCTGCGAGATGGAAGCTTTCACCTGATTAGGCCACTTGTACAACTCCTCATTGGTACGCCCTCGGAGTAACTGGATTCCCGAGATCAAATCTTTCACCTGAAAAGAATAAGGAAAAAATTTGACAGAAACATTATTAGTCCGGCAAAGACGAAGAACATAAAGCAGATTCTTCTTGATTTGAGGAACATAAATAACATTGGTAAGTCTAAGTGGTTTGATATTAGAGGGTAAAGAGACAGAACCCGTTTGTGTAATAGGTAAACCACTGCCATCACCAATCAATACTTCATCATGTCCACTATAGGGTTGATGAAGAGTTAGGTTGTTAAGGTCCGTCGTGATGTGATGCGTAGCACCAGAATCAAGAATCCAGGGTTGTGTTGACGGTGAACCTATAGTGAGATGATCCCTCGGTGGATAAGACGGGGTAGGAAAAAGCGGCTTGTTGGCAGAGGACTGAAACATAGAGAGTTGATTGCAGCATTTTGCAGAATGAACATGTTGTCCACATAGCTGACAACGACCCTGGTAAGGCTTGTAGTTCATGTTTTGCTGATTTCCAGGCTGAATGTTCCAAGGATGAGATTGCCGCTACTGATTTTTGCCTTGTTGGTGAGGCTTGTTATTAACATAATTCGATGTAACATGGAATGGAGATGGATCAAAAACAGCAGAAAGTAACTTAGCCTCATGATTAATCAACTTCTCAAGTAACTCCGTCATAGTTGGGGGAGAATCCCTACTTTCAGTTTGATCAACAATGGTATGATAGTCCTCAGGTAACCCTTGTAAGATATAATTGATTTTATCTTCATGGTCCAAAACCTTACCAAAGAGACCTAATTGATCAAATCTGGTTGTAAGACCCTGGAAATACTCATTGATAGATTGAGTACCTTTAGTCCATTGTTTGAGCTGAAGTTGTAACTGTTTTATATGAACCCTGCTAGGTTTAGCAAAATTGGAGGCCAAAGTGGACCAGATCTGAGAAGAAGTCCAAGCAAGAAAGACAAGAGATTGAACGTTGGAGGACATGGCTCCGAGAAGAGCACTGTAAATCAACTGGTCTTGACACGTCCATGAAATGTAAGCAGGATTCTCGTGAACAACACCTTTGATTGTGATCGTCGGAAGAGGAGTAGGGGAAGATTCTTCCAGATAAGTGGCAAACTTGTAACCTCGGGGAAGAGCAAGAACATGTTTGCTCCACATCAGGTAATTTGTGGAAGAGAGCTTAGTCACGTTGGTCATGTTGAAATGAAGAAGAGTAGTTGAATTGAGAGAAATTGTTTCAGAAGTAGGAGAGGTATTGTCTGTGGAAGATATAATGAAGAAAATATGAGAACAGAAGGAGACGAAAGATTAGAAAAAAAATTAGGTTTAGATCTACGCTTTTGATACCATTTAGAAGGTTATATTTTATTATTATGACATACATGTCTTTAATAAACTCAAGAGAATCATACAATAATAACAATTGAGTGAATCACATAATCAACATAAATACATAATATATGTGTTTCCTTTTATATCAAAATTATATTTAAATTTGTGGTATTTTTGGAAAAATTGTGACTGCGTGATATTTTTAAAATATAAACTTCTTTTGTGTTATTTCATATAATTCATCTATTAATTTTGCGTTTAATTATAGTCATTTTCAAAGATATTTTAATAAAAAATGGATTTAGCTTCTAAAATATTTTTTGGAGGATAATATATACTCCCTCTGTTTCATAAAGATCGTAGTTTTAAAGAAAAAAATTGTTTCAAAAAGATTGTTATTCACATTTATCCATGCAAAAAATAATGATTGCATTTGTTGTTTATGAGTTTTCATATTCTACATAATGTTTTTCAATTGGTTGAACTGATTTTAGTCAATGATATTTTTATCAAAACAATAAAAATTTGTATAAATTTTTGTAACTTCTTAATTAATGTGCATTTACCTCAAACTAGAATTTTTATGAAACAAAGGGAGTATAAATTATCGAAAAATCATATAAAAGATATATAATCCCAAAAATTTCAGGAACCGTGTTCATATTAATTTGTTCCTATTACAAATATAAAATGCTAATATTTTTCTTTTTAAGTAAACAAGACTGATCAAATTAGATTTACGTTAAAGTAAAAGTAAATTAGGGGTTGTTATTTAATGATGTATTTTAAACCAATTTCATTTGATTTAAAATCATCAAAATTTAAAATCTACAAGATTCATTTGCATAGATTTTTAAATATAGGATTCAGTTGGAAATATTTTAGAAATCTCGGCAGTTTACCTTGGATTTGAAATCCATATATTTGTTAATAGAACTCCACCACAAGTCGTTTCAAATCCATTAAAATACAAAGATTTTAGAAATTCTTTGTGGTTTGAATAACACTGGATTTTAAAATCTGATTTAAAATCCTTCATCGAATAACACTAGATTTCAAACTCTAATAATGAATGGATTTCAAATACTATAACCAATAACACTAGATTTTAAAATAGAATTTCAAATCAACTATTGAATAACACTAGATTATAAATCAAATGGAGTTGATTTAAAATCCATCATTGAATAACACCCCTTAGTTTTTTTTGTCAACTATAAATTTTGGAAGAACTTAAAGGCTTCATAAATGTTTTTTTTTTTTGGTGGGGAGAGGGGAGAGCCCGAAAAGATTCTCCCAATTTATTAAAACTAAAAATAAACTACCGAAAAATTGTCTTGGGTACACTAACCCATTCGAGTCATCCACCATAATAGAACGTACAACAACCGGATTCTCACTCAACTTGTGAAAACCTAAAGGCAAAGAAAAAGCAAAGTTCTCTAACCCATCTGCTAGACTGTTAGCTTCTCGAAACACATGCGACACTCGGACAACTCAGTCCTTCTGAAAAAAGCCATAACACATATGTACTAGGAATGATAACGGATGTAGATCAACGATACCATTTGTTAAAAACTCCACAACCATTTCTGAATCTATCTCCAACTCCAATTGTCTTATTCCTACCTCCCAAGCCACACATAGACCATAATACACTCCCCATAGCTCTGCTAATGGAGCTGAACACACACCGATGTGCACCACAAAACCCATACACCACTTTCTCGTAGAGTCTCTTACCACTCCCCCTGCAACAGCACGACCCGAATTACCTATCGACGCATCATCCGTATTTAGTTTAAACCAGCCACTTAAAGGAGCTTTCAATCCGACCAACAACTCCTCACGTCCTCTGCTTCCACTAAATCGTCGCATGTCTTGGTGGAAAGTCCAAACTTCCCTAGATATATCCAACACAATCTTGGTTCAATCCGACAACATGACAAACTCCCATACACGTTACCACAACGCCACTTCCAACTCACCATATCCTTATAGAAAAAATAGTAGGCCATGAAACACCATTAACAAGATCCGCTTCTCCAAGATTAGTATATAACCATGATAACAATGGTTCAAAGAAATTAACCTGCTTACTTCTTGGCACAATTCTTCGCTAAATTCCGAGGAGCAATCCCATAACACGTGAATGATGGACTCCTCCCCCATCTTACAAACATCACAAACACTCGACTCACATTGACCACGTCGTTTTCTTTCTACCTTCGTAATGATTACTTGCAGTGAGACTAACCATAGAAATAATCGGGCTCTTTCAATTGTTTGCACTCTCCAACTTCGATCAAAGAAACCCTTTATATACTGTCTTGATATCTCACTCCTAGCCAAAAACGCACATGAAGAATTAACTGTGAATTCTCCATTCGCACAAATTTCCCATGAAACTCGATCATCAACTCCTGTCACATTATTCACTACTCTTGCACGTAACTCCAACTTCGTATGATCATCAAGATACATGCTTATCCTCTCCATTTTCCAGCCATGATCATCACTCCATAAATCACACAGTCTTTTAATCAAGAGCTCCTCAGGTGGCTGGACAATAGCTCTCGGTATCAAGGACTCTTGTCCCAGCCACTTATCATTCCAAAAGTTTATATTCCGACCATCACCAATAACACAGGCCAGATTCGGTAACACATCATTCTTAATTCCCAACATCACAGAACGCCATAGAGCCGAATATCGACTACTCGCAATCACATAACTAGCTCCATTATTTGATTCTCTATAATACTTTGTTGCAAGAGCTTCGACCAAAGAGATACATCATCAATTAACAACCGCCACCCTATCTTTGATAAGAGAGCAATGTTCATGTTACAAGCTGATCTTAGCCCCAATCCCCTTTCTGACTTTGGTATACAAACCCGATCCCATGCTACTAAATGTTGTCTTCTACTCTCTGGTGTGCTTCCCCATATGAAACTCTTAGTCAGCTTATCAAGGTTATCTAGAGTAGTCATCGGCAATGAAATCGTACTCATGGTGTGGACTGGGATCAAAGACAAAACTGCCTTCGCAAGCGTTAAACGACCCGCGAAGCTAAGAGACTTACTCTTCCAACCAGCTAGTCTCGATGCTACTCTCTCCGTAACATACCGGAAAGTCTCTTTATTAATACATATGTGTAAAATCGGCAAACCAAGATACTTTCCAAATCACATGTTGCTTGTATACCACTTGCTAACGAGATAGACGTCTTCAAATCCCGATTCACATTATCTAAAAAGAAAATCTTCGATTTCTCTAGACTCACTTTCTGTCCTGATGCAACACAAAACTCTTCAAGTACACTTCAAATAATCAAAACTTGTTCAACTGAAGCTTCCACGAATAAAATTAGATCACTGGTGAAACATATGTGCGAGAGTTGCGGACCTTGTCTAGATAGCCGAATGGGCTTCCACCTTTTCTGATCAACAACCGTAAGAATCAGGTGGTACAATCTTTCAAGACATAACACGAAAAGATATGAAGACATTGGATCTCCCTGACGCAATCCCCATTCCGGCGTAAACGGTGTTGTTTTCTCTCCATTCCACAAAACCATCATCGATGGATTACTTACACACTTCATTATCCAATTAATCCATTCCTCAGGTAACCTCATAGCTGCCAAAGTATCATGTAAAAAATCTCATCTTATTCGATCATAAGCTTTTTCTAAATCCAGCTTTAACAACATCCATCCTTTTCGTCCTTTCTTCTTTCGCATTGAGTGCACCGCTTCTTGAACCAAAATTATATTATCGGTACTAAGACGTCCCGGAATAAAACTGGATTACGCCATCCCAATCAACTTCGACATAAGACCCTGTAATCTCAACATTAACACTTTAGTAATCGTTTTTAACAAAACGTTACACAAGCTTATGGGTCGGAATTGTGTAATCTTCTCCAGATTAGCAATTTCGGTATAAGAACCACAAGCGCATCATTTAATCCATGAATCATGTTATCGGTTTGGAAAAAATCAGCATACAACATACTACAGATTGTCCCACAACATCCCAACAATCATGATAAAAAAACCGATTGAATATTGTCCGGTCATGGTGCTTTGAAACGATCCATACTTCTAACTGCTTTCTCCACATCAATAACACCAAATTATTTCCTTAATTCAGCAATATTTCTGTCCGTTAGCTCTGGGAAACCAACATGTGACAACCGAATCTCATTACTAGTATGTCCACTAATCGAGTATAACTTACGATAGAATTTAACCACTAGAGTTTCTAGCTCATCTTTACCATGCAACCATCTGCCGTCATCATTTTGTAAAGCTGCAATTCTATTATTTGACCTTCTGATAATAGTTGAGGTATGAAAATAAGATGTGTTGCGATCCCCCAAGGTAATCCACTTTTCCCGCTTCTTTTGATACCATAACACCTCCTCTTGTTATAAAACAATACTTAGTTCTTGCAACAAGTCCAATTCCTTTTTTAGCAACAAGTCAGATTGACTCACATCAAGCTGTTCATGGATTCTCTTAATCTCACCCAATAACTTATCCTTTCGTTTCATAACTTTACCAAAAACGTTTTTATTCCATACTTTCAGAACACCTTGTAACTTAATCAAAGCACAAGGGGTTGATAATCAAGAATCCCAAGCTGATGCAACAACATCTTTGAAGCCTTCATGATTAAGCCAAGTTGCCTCAAATCAAAACGGGATTCTACGTCTATCACGATGCACTTTTGGAGATAATTGCAAGTATAACGGCGTATGGTCTGATGCCAAAAACGGTAGGTGTATAACTCGAGCTTCTATCCATTCGAAGCCATGTTTCACCACAACAAAAGATTCGGTCTAGTCTCTTAGCCATAAAATTACTCGACGAATTTCCCCTCCTCCAGGTAAACCGATTCCCTTTAAAACCCATATCAATTAACATCGACTCATTGATCCAATTACCAAACTCAACCAAATCATCAGATAGCCTTCCATTACCCCCAGTTCTCTCATCAACGCGAACGATAGTGTTAAAATCTCCACCAACTATCACTGGTTCTCGTAACGCTCTAATAATCTCCTTGAGCTCAACCCATAAACCACTTCTCCTATTTACCATTGGTGGCGCATAGACCGCTATGACATGCAAAATCATTGCATCCCTCTGAATTTTCGCATGTATGTATTGACTCGACGATTTTATAATCGTAACATCCCTATCTCCGATCTCCATAACAACCATAACCCCCCGCTCTGTCCTACAACATCAACACGAAATGAATTATCAAAACCGAGACCCTGGAAAATTCGCCATGCTCTATCTCCACCTGTGTGAGTCTCAAACACCGCCAACAACTATGTTTTAAACTTCTTCAATATATACCGAATAGAACGTCGGAAGTTGGGTTTATTCGCCCCCCCCCCCCCCAAATTCCACATAATGTAATTCATTAATAAAAATATCAAACAGACACGAACTACTGGGGAGTAATATCACGCACTAGGTGACACTAAACCCATGATCATCGTATCATTAGGCCTACTTGCATCCTCACCTGACTTCCCATTCCCAACATTCATCAAATCTTGGTTTTGATTCTCACTTCTCAAAAAAAAACTTTTGCACCAAAGTCTTTGTTAGTCATGAACACTCCTCCTTCACGGCCAATCACAACGTTCTCAACCCTTAATTTCTTACCCGAAGCTGACAAATCCAACTCTCCTCTTGTTGGTTCAAAAACCAACCCCATCCCTAGTTTGTTCGCCATCATCTTACCTCCATCCTTTGCCCCACCCTTTCGATTTCATGTTACCTTAGGTCTCAAGGCATCTTTGGAGCCATTTTTTTCCTTACCATCTTGTCCTTCTTCTCTCCCACCTACTCTTTTTCCTCCTAAGCTTGCGTGAAAACCTTGAAAATTCTCCACATTCTCCTTATTAGCTTCTGTCCTCACCACACCAACACTAGCTTCCTTCGTGACAACACTCTTTCCCAACTCCTGGAACCGGTTCCCTCTATCATTTCCATCACTCTCCTTACATGTCTTAATCTCCACGAGATTCCTTCTCCCCTTTATCCCTTGTTTTGTTCGTGATTGATTACGGTTTTGATCAATTGACTTCCCAGCCCCTTATCTCCTTACCAGCGTGAAGCCATCATCATCAACCTGCGCAACCCGAGTAAATTCAGAAGGTTTTTTAATCTGTCGCATTCGCCATCTTCTCAGCCACTTCCCTCGGACACGCTTGTAACACATGACCAAAGATCCCACACCTAGGACAAATCGTTGAGAGACCTTCATACGACACAAAATACCGTTCCCTATTTATCATGATCGTACCCTTCAACATCTCCTTCAAATTCACCTCCATACACACTCTTGCAAACCGAGCTCTCTCCAATATTAATGTAGTCAAATCGACCTTCACCGGACGCCCAATCCCCTTATCTATATTCATCATGATAGCTTTGTGATACAAGTTCACCGAGATATTCATTAATCTAACCCAAACCAGAGTCGTGACAATATCATCTCACAAAGGATCAAACTCCAGTGACCAACGTTGAACCATATGATAACTTCCAAATAGTTTCCAAGGCCCTCCTGTTAATGCTTCCATGTACTCCTCATCATTCTCAAAACGTACAATAAAGAAGTTTCTCGGCAAATCAACTACGCACATACTGCCCTTCGGCTTCCATAATTCTCTCAATTTACGTGAAAGAACTGATAAAGGAACCGATCTCCCTAGAACCTTCACACTCATACTCTTTCTCAACAACCCATTCATGGTCGCCAAAACTTCATCCCCTACTGTTACCACGGGCTCACCATCCTTCCCGTTCAGAAAACTCACCTTGACCCTCTCTTCAACAAACTCGTCATTCATTATACTCTCTGGCACGAACACACCACCTGCTCCACATCTCGACACTCTCTCTTCCCATGAAACTCTTGAATCCGATGGGTCTCCAGGAGGAGAATCCCGTTCATTAACGTCCATCATGACTGCATCACGATCCTCAGAAATCCTAGTTCCCACGTTTTCTCCTGTCGTCAAAACCCTAGCCATCTTTCGAATATATAAATGTTTTGTTATATACAATTAGAGGTTTAGAAAAACTAGTAAATAAAACTAAGGGCTAAAATTCTCTTTCTGATATAAAAGTTTATTGGATTAATTAAATAAATAAAATGATTATAAGCTACGACTTCAATATCATACAATGTCTTTGGAAAGTTTAAAAAGAGAGAGAAAAGAGACTCGTGAGCACACATTTGTTGCAACTATCGTCCATTTATTTTAATCCGATCAGATTATGTAGGTCCAGATCTATAATATTTGGATCATAATTTTTCATTTTTTAATGCATAACTTGAATTATGATTCCTAAACTTGTTAAATAAGATAACCTAAGTGTCGGAGCGATTTACTATGTGTATCACAAAGAATGTCACCCTAGGTTTCTCACATATAAAAAATCATGGAGTTGGAAAATTGGTTGCTTTGAATTATAGTTTATGTAAAAATTAAAAATATAAACATAAATTTTAGTTGGAACTTCATAAATTAGTTGCTTTGAATTATGGATACAGATATATCATATATACTGATTAATGATATTACATCTAAAGGTTAGGTTTTAGAAATTAAAGTGTGGTAGTTTAATTGTCAGTTCTCTATATTAATATAAATCACAAACTGATTATCATTTGAAAATTTCTATTTTTTGTCATATTTAAATTTTGATAAAATTCGATTTATAATTAATTTATATAATGTGAAAATGTAATTTGTAAAATATTTAACCATTTAATCAAAAACACTTCTCAATAATTACGGTCACTTTTTATTCAATTGATAAGATTCTACCTGAGAAAGTGGTCTTGGCCTAGTGGCATTTATAAGTCCACATGATGCAAATAGCATCATTCCACCTAAGATCGAGTCTTCGTGGCTACGATAGTGTATGAATTGACTGTTATTATGAAAGAACTGATTATTGGGCTGACATGTTGTGTCTCAAATGGTAAAAAAAAAATCCTATATGTATATAATTAATTTTATAATACAAAAAAACTTAATCGGTAAAAAACAAGAAACCAAAAACAAAAAAATACATGTAATCACTAAACCATTTATCTAAAGTCTTTTTTCTATAATTAAGTCACTTTATATTTATATTGATAAGTTTCAATCTTAAATCAATTTTTATAAGGAGCACAAAAACTAGGTTTATTTTAAAAATACCATGTATTTCTAAAAATTTGAAAAAATTTAAAATAGTTTTAGAATTTCAAATTTAAACCCAAAAACCAAACCATATCCATTCAAAACTAAACCATAAACTCTATTTAGTGAACACAAACCTAAAATTCTAAATTCTAAATTCTTAAAATTCACTTTTTATGTGTATGATTTTTTTGTAACATTTGAGAATATGTAATATTTTTAAAATTTTTAGAAATATGTGATATTTTAGAAATTTCAATTTGATAGTATTTCAAGAAATTCTTCATAAACAAAAAAATAAAAAAGACAAAAACACACATACAACTACTAAACTAAAACCACTTTCCTTTCCATTAAATTTTTTGACCTTGATGCAAAATATACACACTGATATAATATAATATATACTCCACAACACAAATATACATATACACATATCTTTATATACAAAAAAAATATATAACAATTTTAAAATTACATAAACTATAGTTTTTTTTGTATCCCGCCACTTGGGAGACAGATCATTAGTTAGTTGAAATAGTGGCATTCAAGTTTTGGATCCAACCCAAAAAACTTCTCTCTCTCATTCTCTCTCTCTACAATTCTCCTAATGACAGAGATCTTCTGTGTCAACGAAATTCAAGAAGATGACATGGAGAAGATCCGGTCACCGACCCGACCCGAATTGGACTTATCCAATCACGAAGATCCAACAGTCAACGACGAAGATGGTTGCAGGACTCCAACATCGTCAGATCACAAGATTCCAGCTACTAAATATACCTTATGCCCACCAGCTCCAAGAAAACCCAAACCGAATCGGTTTAATTCCGGTACAAAACGAAAATCAACGCCGGTTCACGTTGCTAACCGTATACCAACTGATCTAAGCCGTGAGATCGAGATTTTCTTTGAAGATTTGGATCATAGGATCAAGAAGTCACGAAAACATTAAGATTATTGGTCATTTCTAATTTATGATGCTTTAAATTTTTTCTTCAATTTTTTTCTTTTCTTTTTCGCTTTGTTTATTTTCTGTATAATTAAGTAATATGAATTGTAGCTGATATATAAACAATAAAGCTATATATGATCATATTATGTATGAATACTTTCATTTTGATCAATACAATTAATATAAAAGTCAAAGCTCTCATTCTAATTATTTGTTCTCAACAATTATTTACGTTTTCGTTTAAATGATATATATATATATATAAGGTTGGTCCTGAGATTTAAATTTTTTTTTAAATACCGCAATCGACAACGAAAAAATAGGTCGAAGTTGTATAATTTTTTAAAAAATTAAACTGTTTTTTAACCAAAATTTTTAAACTAAAAGAGAGCTGCAAGCTAATACTTGTTTTGCTTGTGCTCAAGAACGGTTCTGTATATATATTGATTTTAGTATCGTTAGTAGTATAGAGGTTATATATTTACTTGTATAGATGTTGATTTGTTCCGTAATGAGTGATAGCAAAAGAGCTAAAAAAATTTAACATGTTATTAATATGAACACATGAATCCAATGTAAGACGAGTGAATGAATGAAACATTGTTTGTTCTTTTAGTCAATTCAATAATATGTTATCAACTTGGACAGCTATAACGTTTAATCATATAATTAAGGAAAATGGAATTTATAAATGGGCCATTACAAAAATGAATACTTATGGGCTTTAATATACTTTTTTCACAACATTAAATCTAATTTTGGTTTGTAAGTTTTGTAAATGAAATCTATTATATAATTAGGGAGTTTGTACTCTCCCCTCATGCTTCCACTTCATCAAACAACATTAAATTATTTATTAATTTATATTATATTTTTTAAATTAACAAAAACATTAAATGATTTTATGTACTCATATATTATTATTTATTATATTTAGTCTACAAAAAATAGTAAGATTAACATAATAAATATACTTTTATGAACTTAAAACTATATTTGATAATAATTAGATAGAATGTACTATCTAAAAATTGTATTAATATATGAAAATAAAAAAAAATCATTAAGAAAATTCATTATCAAATATAAAATTCTATCTAGACTAAAAATATATTAAAAAATTACATCTTATAAGAAATTATAATGGAAATGATATATAGTAATTATAATGAAAATAAATTCATATGAGTAGTAATTAAGTATGTTAAAAATCCAAAAATATGAATAGTGAATAATTTTAATGATAGTAATTCTTTTACATAAAAATCTTTAATTGAAAATTAAATTTTGTGGAAATATTTTTTAATAAGTGAACTACAGTATATTCATGTTTCAACTAAACTTGTATTTATGAATCATAAAAAATAGAAGTTAAACATTTCAATATGCATAGTGAATTTTAGGAATAATAAAAATGTTATGTATATTCATAAAAACAGTTCAAATATTATATTATAGAATATTTAAAGTTGCAACAACAATAATAAAAATTAAATTGAAAAATACATATGATGATATATATTCAAAACATTATAAATAAAATGAAGAAATATATTAAGATGAAGATTTAGGAAAAGGGAAGACTTCAAAATTTCTGAATAAGATATGAACAATTTTCGATATTTCTTTTAGAAAATATGAGAATAATAGATATATTCTCTAAAATAATAGTTAGGTGTAAATGAATGGTAAATACCGATAAATGAGTATGATCTACTCACTAAAACAAAACAAAAAAACACATTTTCAAAAATAACAAACATGGAGTATCATTTTTTTGTTTTCTTGTTCAAAAACATAGATTATTCTATTACGAAGAAAAAAGTATCATTGCACTAAAATTCTTTAAATATTAGATGTATCACAATCTTTTATATAAAAAAATATTAGTAATAAAATTAGTTAAAATTAGTTAAATTACAAGTTACGAGAAAATTTAAATTATAATCACAAGTTGAAAATTTAAGAAATTAATGATCAACAAATTTTTTTTTTTGAACTCGCATAAACATCATAATAATCGAGGGATGCACTTGGATTAAATTTGATAAATATCATGGTGGATAATAACTCTAAAATATTTATATACACAATTGAATTTTGAATTATATAAAAATTAAAAAATTAAATATAAAAATTGAAAACTAAAAAATACAAATATATTTAATTATTAAAACTGCACAACGCGCGAGTCAATTTCTAGTTTAAATAATTTGAGACGTCTATATAGCATGAAACTGTAATAGATGAAATAAAAAGTAAATCGGTTTTGAGTTGTTGATTTGGTATTTTTATGTCATAGCTTCTGTAAAATCTCTTCTCAATAATCTTATATGTTGAATAGAATATAGATGAAAGGTTGTTCATCTTCTTGCTCTTTACTTTAAGATTTTAAAATGATACCAAACAAAAACATAAGGAAAAAAAACTCACATAAAAACCAAATCTAATATTGTCAAATTAGAAGATACAAATAGGCAAGTAGTGTTGGTTGTGGCTAAAAGTTCACTTTCTATATTTTTTCACCTGAGTGCGACTTTACATAATTGCAAAATCCTGCATTACAAAAATTCATTATGGATCGGGTCTTGTCGATTCAATTGTGATAAGAAAAAAAAAAAAACTATAGGTAAGAATAACAGTAGTCTAATGATCTTTTTTTTTTTTAATTTCGTGTTAGTCTAGATCATCGGCCGAGTCCCTCAAATGAGAAATTGTTAAGTCATTTCTTTTGATTAGTCGAAAATGGTATCATGTTCTAAATTTACTAGAAAATTCGATGAATTAGTTATTTGATGGTATATTTTGGATTAGTCTTTATCAATCCTCTTTATCATTTGAACCAATAGGATTATTTTGGTTTTGTCTATACAATTTTATCATAAATTAATAACATTCTTTGTTTATGAATTTTACAGTTATGGTCAGACAAGAATATATTCATATGTCATGTCCATACAAGCTAGATATACTCACTGACATGACATCCCTAGATTTGAACAAGAACTAAAACAAAAGTAAAACCGTTATATCTGAGTTTAGAATCAACTAACTATTTGAACATATGTTTTTTGAATTTCTATATTGTTTTGATTTTTGAACTCAATTCAATATTTAAAGGACATAACAGAAAGGTACAAAACAGAATGATGTGGTCCAAAAAGAATAAAGTGTTTATTATGTCTCTCGAGGTACATAGAACTAAGCATATGGTCTTTGTTCATTTCTCCTTTTCTCAATTTCGAGCTTCTTCATTCACAGTACTTACTTTCATATTATATTCACTTCCTTCGTTAATTTTTATGCATATTAACTAGTTTACATAAACATAAAATGAATGAAGAAAAATGATTATGTATATGTATATTTTGTCATATTAATTCTAAACCACAACGAGCCGACCTAGTAATTCAAACTTAATTTATATAATGGATGACCAGATTTTATTTTTTGTCTAATAACTGTGTTATATATGTGACACAACCATTAGTTTAGACTAAATGGTTTTTTATTCTCGTTTTAGTCTAGTGGCATTATACTTCTCCAAAAAAAAGAAAAAGTGTCTGATCCTGAGTTTGAATCTATTTCGGATAAAATTAATTTACATATATTTTAATCTCCGATCTACAAAAAGAATATACAAATTTCGATATGAAATTTCACAATTATAAAAATTGGTTTATACCATCTTATGAAATATCAAACTGCTAACCAAAATTACACACCAGTAAAACCCATACTCAAGGATAGATTAAGCACTTTTAAACTCATAATATGATGATAACTTTTATTTTCCTCAGCTAAACTATGAAGTTCTTTACATTCAATAGAGCCAAGTTATTAAATATTAAGTTTTCAAAACATGTCAAAAGGTTTCGTGGTGTAGTTGGTTATCACGTCAGTCTAACACACTGAAGGTCTCCGGTTCGAACCCGGGCGAAGCCATATTATCTTTTTTTTTTTAAACGAGTTTTTGATCTAATTATCAAACAAGAAAAATTCAAAGTTTCTCAATCCCTGTAAAGTATATACACATCCTTATTCAACTTTGGTACATCTTCTGTTCTTTATTAATTCATCTCTCTTCTCTCTCTCTCAAAACTCCAAAATGGCTCACCAGGTACTTCAAATCCTCTCTCTAACATACTAGCACACATAACATTATATTTATATATAAACATGTGAAGCGACTTAATGAATGTGATTATAGGAAGAAGGTTGGCCATTAGGTCTTAGACCAGTAAATGCAAGACTTACAAGAGAAATTCATCATCATCATCATGATCATCATGATGAACAAGTCTCTGCTAGTTCCATCTCCTTTAGCTCTAATCTCTCTCCTTCTCCTTCTTCTCACTCTTCCTCTGATCTTGATTCTCAGGTACATACATACACTCTTCTACTTAATTATACTATACATATATAAACACATAACACATTTGATAATTAGGAAACTTAATTATGTATATAGATCTTTGTAGATTCTTGCTTGAATCCTTACTCGTTATGCCTCCAATTTTTTTAAAAAAATGTTGGAAAGATCTATTTATTTATTTTATTATGTTTTTTTTTTGTCAAATTATTATGTTTTCATATTTTGGGTTTTTTTTCACTCACCGATTGAATCAATCGACAAAATCCGAATCATAACAAAACTGTTTATGTGAAGTTTTACAACTACGTGAAATCGAATTTCGATAGAAATATTGCAAAAATAATTTTTAACCACTAGACTAAAATTATTTTTTGTTTTTCTTTTTACTTGCATATTAATTGGAGAATTGATTGAATCTGTCGAAGGATTTTTTTTCCTACTCATAGAAATTCGATAATGATTATATTTTGAGTACTATTTTGGATTTTGTTGAATCTACATTTTCTTTCATTTATTTTCTTCTGATTTTACTAAAATAGTATTGTTGTTGGTTGAGATGGATGACTTTAGAGCGAACGTGAACCAATTGTATGTTTCTTTAAAGCTGTAATGGTTTTGTCTGAAAAAGGCATGTTTGTCGGAAATTGTTAATTCTCAAATTCAAATTATTATACTATCAAACAAACAAGATAATAATTAGATAAATTTCTCAAATGTATTGGTAGTTTGATTATAACGTATACAATAGTAATAAGTTATTACTTATTAGTAAGACATAACACAATGATGATTTTTGTTTTGTATTTTTGTCCATTTTAACAATTGGAGTGAGACATAAACCTCGATTTCACAAAATTTATGATAAATAAAAAAATGGAAAATTTATAACTCATTATTCTTTTTTTTATTATAAGTACACTCATTATTCGTTGTTCTAGCATCATAGTTTTTTAAATATTTTCTATAAACTTATGCCTTAATATTTTTGCTTTGGTCACCATTCACCATCACAATAAAATCTCGATAGAACATCGCAACCACTACGAGATTTATGATGCGTATATATATTTGTGTATATCAACTATCAATTTACATTATTTTGTTCAATGTATCAGTTTATCATGTATATACACAAAAATAATAGTATATCTTATGATATTATATTTTAGTCGATGGGATCATTTTTCCGTGAAAGGAACTACACACTAGGAAACCTAATCGGGATTTCAAGATTTCTAGAACTTTCAAGAAGATCAAACCGAACAAGAATCAATCAAACAGCTTCTAGAAACAATCAAGAACATCAGAAGAATCTAAAATCTTACAAGCCATGGATTTTCTCTATATGTTCCAAACTAAGCACAAATTCCACTATCATTTCCCATAACAAGATTACTATAAATGAGGATAAGAGTGGTCTTAACAATGTCAAATCTCTCGGACATTTCCTTATGGTTGAGAGACGAGTCATTGGATCGACCACACAGACGCAGTCCACTCCTAATGCATGAATGTCCAAGAGTTTGTGTTTGAATATATCACTACAAGATGTGATTTTTTTTCTTTTTTTTTCTTATGGTCTAATTCACTCAAACAGATTCTGATCCTATTTTGTATTGGTTTGCTTTTACTGTTTTTGTATTTTGGAATTTTAATCATATTTTATTGCACGAGTTGCATAATCAATATATATATATATATATAGCTAATTTATTTAATTTTTTACTAGTTTTGTTGGGCCTTTTAAGATATAGGAATTTAGTTTCCCAAAAAGTCTTGAACTAGGCCCAATAGTCTAGATTTTTGGATTTACAATGTAATAGGTGCAACGGAATCTCGATTTCTACATATTAGGGAGAAATATTGAAGTGATTGATAGGATTATAATTGTAAATTTGTAATGGAAGGATAGTAATTCTCCTGTTGTTATCTTAAGAATAAAAGGCAATAAATCAGATCAAGTTGATGAACTTAATTACGTAAATTAGTCTTTTCCTTCTTCTGCTCCATGTCTCCATTGTATTATGTTTAAAATGTGTAAAATTTGTAGTCATTTCTGTTTAACTGCTCTTTACAACCTGTAGACTCAGTCATATATATTCAAAGGATCAGACAACATATATAATTTAATATTCTTCAAAATACAACAGATAGACTAGACGAAGCTATTTTACTATAGCTTTTGATACTAACTCTCTTCACTTCGGCTATGAGTACTTGTCGACAAGGATCTCCTATCTTCGTGGTGATTATATCTCTCACGTAGGCGTGATCACCTTGTTTCCTAGCTGTTATTCTCTTCTCCCTTGATGTTCCAGGCGTTTTCTTATGATCGTATTTGTGTCTCGTCGATACCGGCGATATTTCTTCTCCTTTTTTCCGACCCTTCTTTAAGTTCCTCTGACTTATCCTATCTATACTAATCCTTCTCTGACTCGACTCCGTCACCCCGTCACGTCATGAACAGTGACGGGGTCCGCATGTCTCTCACCGGGTCGGATCTTGTTTGTCGATTTTGGACCCTTCCTTTAGGCCTTAATCAGATATTTTTGTTGTGCCTCAGAGTGGGTGTCAAACCCTGACCCAACAATTTCTCTTAAAGAAAATGAATATGTAATACTCCAAGTCATGATGGCGCATGAAAAGAAATTTATAAAATTGATTTGGTTTTTCATATCACCAAAGTGCGCTTATATTTTTTTCATGAGTCTACATTTAAACGTATTTACGTTGGAACAATTAAATGAAAGATAATCGGTTGGAAAATCATTTTTGATATTACGTGGGTGAAGAAGATATACGGTAACTGATAAAAAGATCATCTGATGATCTGCAAGATTAGTAAGCAAGTCTACAAAATTTCTCAAAATATAGCATATTCGATCGTTGAAAAAGAATGGATCCAATAAGTCGAGAGAGCACTACGATTCATAAGCAGAAGCGGTCAGAATTGTTACAAAATAGTGGTGTTTATTAGTTTTTTTTTCATTTTCTTTTGCACATCTGATTTGCCTATGTACTTTTGATGTCTTGCATTTATCTTCTTGTAATCTTAAAAATGCACTTTAAAGTTGAAATTGGTTGTCGAAATTGTTTGGTGAGGTAAGCCAAAATGGTCCATAAAATGGTCATATTATTTTAACGTGAGGAATGATGATAAATATTAAAATTAGGCCTCGTGTGTTTTCTTAAGGACCAAGCTATTTTATATTGGCTGTCATCATCATCCGTCACAATCATCTATTATCGCCCACCATATCCGATAATATCATTGTAAATACAAACAAAATTTTCGTATTGGATTTAACATATTATATTTAAAAGCCAACAATCATTTTTATAGAGTGCAACGTGAAAAATGATGTACATTTAGGGGTTGTTAATTTAATTTATTTTACATCATCAACTAATTCCACACAACTTTTAAATTTTATTTTGAAATGTGGCATTTTAAGTAATGAGGATATCGACATTTTTAAATCAACCGATTATAATCATACTCATTGATTAATTAGTATTATTGTAACTAATATACTTGGTTTTTACATGGTTTTACCACTTCACTTAGAGTCTTTTATCGATGCAAGTTATGTTTTTAGAGTTTTTTAGTCATTTATCGAGTCTTTTCAGGTTTTGGTGACTTTGGAGAAGATTAAAGTGTTTTGGAACATTTGTATGCGAATTGGCATATGCAGATGCAGAGTCCGGTAGAAAGATCAGACGTTTTCTAACGTTTGAGAATGTTCCCACCAATGGATTAAGCTGAAATTTTGACACAAGATAGCCACGTGAGTTAGATTTCATATGAAAGTGTTTTGAAGTCGATCCATCGGTGAAATCAAGAGTTACAACGACTTTACTGAAGACTGATCAAGCTGGCTTGCAGAAGAAGCCTATACAAGCCAAACCGACGGTCCAAACTCTATGGAAAAATCAGAAAACTCAGACCGATCAGTCCAACCTCAAACCGATTGATCCAGACTAACCTAGAGCATCTTGACCAGCCAATCTGGCCCAGACCGATCAACCCAGCCTCATGCGAGAAATTTGGAAAATTTTGATTATTTTGCACATGTGTCCTCAAGCCTATTTAGTTTTTCTGTTTTATTATTTTCTATTTTGAACTATAAAAGCCTTGTGTCTTGGGTTTATTTTATTCTACGCTTTATATTCTAGTTTACAAAGAGAGGGAGACGAATTAAAAATACTGTATTTGAGAAAAGTTTCTCTGAACCTTCGTGATCTATCAATATCGATTTTATGCTTTTGATTATGTGTTCTACAATGAAATTTATTTATGTTTACTTTGCTACGTATGAGTAGTTCCATAGTTAGGCTGTAGAGTGTCCCCGGGAAATTAGGTTTGAATGTTAGAGTTTAACAGAATGGATTGACTTTGTTAGGTTCTTAGTATAGACTTACTCTTAATGCATGAATTAGAGTAGCTAACTAGTTCATTAGTATTAGAATTATAAACACAAAGATATTTGGTTTAGAAGTATGATCTAATCTAGATGAATAAGTGTTCTTGCTTGCGAGAGTATTGTCATAAATTCTTATGAACAATTGAAAAATGTACATTAATGCATGGTTGAATTAGCTAGACATGGAAAGAGTTTGTTTCTAATAATTCAAACATAGGGATTAATACTCCGAGAGGAGATTAATCTATTTATGTCTTTCATGTTGAGAACTATTTTCAGAGGAAATTCCGCATGTTAACTTTGGCTTTTAAACCTGAATATTTGTGGAATTTCCTAATGTATGACACTTTTTATTTATTGATTTCAACTTCTTTATTTTAGGTATTGCTTTATTTAAGTTACAAAAACTCTTATTTACTGTCTTAATTAAACTGAAAGTCGTGTTGTTTGGTCACTGTGGATTCGACCATCTATTGTGCTATAGTCACTATAGTATAGTTTTAGGATTAGTAACACCTCTAACCGTTCAGTATGTAGATTTTAATATTCTTTTATGGTATGTAAACCTTGTAGAATATATATATGGAAATGTATTATGTAAATATCATAATGTCTTAAAACCTACTTGTACTCATATATATATAGGTTGTAAAGTATCTTAATAAATCAATATACCCTTAATCTTATATGGTATCAGAGCTGTGATACCTTAAAACCTAATTTTTTCCCAGCCGTTTTCTTCTCCAACTCAATCATGACTACTCCTTCATTTGATTCAGTTATCTCTACCGATGCTAATGTACTGTTGAATATTATGACTAATGTAACCAAACTCACTTCAACAAACTTTCTCATGTGGGGTCGTCAGATTCAATCTCTTCTCAAAGGGTACAATCTTCATGGATATCTCGATGGCTCTGTCTCTACTCCATCGACAACTCTTGACAATGGATCATTGAATCCTGCTTACGTTTTCTGGAAGAGAAAAGATAGTCTCATCTATAGCGTTATGCTTGGAGCCATCTCTTCTTCTATTCAATCACTTCTTTCTCAAATAGTGACCTTGACGAATATTTGGACTCATCTCTCGAACACCTACACTAAGCCGAGTCACGAAAATCTAAAACAAATTCGTCTGCAACTTAAGTCCTGGACAAAGGGAACCAAGTCCATTGATGAATACATATAGGGATCCATCACGCGTTTTGATCAGCTAGCCACACTTGGCGAGCCTTTAGATCTTGAAGATATATTGATATCATTGTGGATGGCCTTCCAGATGAATATAAAACCATAAAAGATCAACTTGATGCCCATGATTCCTCACCATCTCTTGTTGAAGTTCATGAAAAACTTATCAATCATTAAGTTAAACTTCAGGCTTTGATTCCCTCTACTTTTTCTTTACCAATCTCGGCAAATGCAGTGACATATAACACCAAGCCTCGCTCCAACAACAATCTGTCTCGCAACAATACCAGTACAAGTTGTTCTAATCAACACCACACTCCAACTTGGCAGCAACAACATTTCCAATCTGGCTTAGAAAATCAGAATACTCGCAGTTATCAAGGCCACTGCCAAATATGTGGAGTTCATGGCCATAGTGCCCGCAGATGCTCGCAATTTTAGCTTTCTATGGCTTCCTGCAACTTTGTGCCATCTGCCTCTTCCCCTTGGCAACCTCGTTCACATTTAGCAATAGTCCAGCCTCAGTACAATGCCTCAAATTGGATCATGGACAACGGTGCGACGCATCAATTGACATTGAACCTGCAAAATCTGTCTTTGCATCAACCTTATAATGGAGGTGAAGAAGTCACAATTGCTGATGGTTCGGGTCTTTCCATCTCTCATAATGGTTCTACTTATCTCCTTACTCCTCTCAAACCCCTTTCTTCGACTGATGTTTTGTGTGTTCCGAATTTACACAAAAATCTTGTCTCTGTTTATCGTCTTTGTAATGCTAATCAAGTCTCTGTTGAATTCTTTTCGGCATCTTTTTAGGTGAAGGATCTTAGTACGGGGGCGCGCTTACTCCAAGGAAGAATTAGGGATAAGTTGTATGAGTGGCCCATTTTCTCTTCATCTTCTATAACTTCTCACTTTGCAACTTCCTCTTCTAAACCTTCTATGTCGTTATGGCACATTAGGCTCGACCACTTATCTTTTCTACTTTTAATAACTATGTTGTCTCAATTTGATTTACCAGTTTCATATAATAAAGTGCATTTTTCTTCTTGTTCTGATTGTCTTCAAAACAAGTCTCATAAATTGCCATTCTCTGTAAACACAATTATCTCAGACAAACCTTTTCAATATCTCTATAAAGATGTATAGACATATCCCATTCTTTCACACTAAAATCACAAATATTATCTCATCTTTTTGGATCACTATACAAGGTATATGTGGTTCTTTCCGTTGGAACACAAATCTCATGTCGGAGATGTATTCATTCTGTTCAAAAATCTGGTTGAAAATCGTTTCCAAACTAAAATTACCACTGTCTACTCCGATAATGGTGGTGAGTTTCTGGCTTTGTAGCCATTTTTGCTCAACGTGGAATCTCTCATCACCACCGCATACTCTTGAACACAACGGGATATCGGAACGAAAGCATCGACATATAGTCGAAACCAGACTTACATTGCTTAATATATCATTGGTTCTAAAACAGTACTGGTCATAGGCATTTGTTGCGGCCATCTATTCAATCAACCGTATGTCCACTCCGGTACTCCACCATTTTCCCCTTATCATAAGTTTTTCAATCAGACTCCAAACTATCATAAGCTTCGGTTTTTTGGTTGTCAATGCTTCCCGTGGTTACGACCTTACGCACCAACCAAACTAGATGAGCGATCTATCTCATGTATCTTTGTTGGGTATTCTCTTATGCAGAGTACGTATCTCTGTCTTGACCCTCTCTCTGGATGCTTGTATACATCTCGACATGTTAAATTCAGTGAGAACAATTTCTCCTTTAATTTTCTTGCTCAGCCTGCTCACTCTATTTCATCCCCACCAGCCAATAATGTTCACTCTGTTTCAGCTTCACACAATCGGATCCCGTTCTTACCATCGTCACCACCTCATACAGCTCAACCACTAATTCTACCTCAGGTATGTGTGCCTTCTGGCTCAGCTCCTCACTGTCAAGAGTCGTTGCTAACTGGTCTGGTAAATGACAATCCGTCATCGGCCCAGGTAAGATCAATAACTCAATCTGTTTATGTTCTTGGTGTTGAAAGAATTTCAACAGATTTTTTTAATGTTGTAGGGCCATATTCATCGACTCTACCCACCTCTACTAAGCTTCCTAACCCAGCCCCACCATCTATCCCATCCACTGTTTTGGAACCTATCCCAAACACACAACCAAACCCACCACAACATCCATTGACAACACGATCTAAAAACAAAATTGTAAAACCTCTAACCAAACTTTCACTCTCTGCACAGCTATTACCCTCATCCTCTCTGCATCCTTATATCCCAACCACTACTAACCAGGCTTTGAAAGACCCGAATTGGGGAAAGGTAATGACAGAGGAGTTCAATGCCGTCACACGGAACAATACCTATGTTTTGGTTCCACCGGCACCACATCAAAATTTTATTGATACAAAATGGATATTCACACTAAAATATCTTCCTAATGGTGATCTTGACAGGTACAAAGCTCGTCTCATGGCTTGCGGATTTAATCAACAACATGGCCTTGATTTTCAAGAAACTTTTAGCCCGGTTATAAAGACTACAACAGTCTGTCTAGTTCTGGATTATGCGGTGAAGTCTAACTGTTCTATACGGAAATTGTATGTGAATAACGCTTTCTTACAAGGCACTTTGTCCGATGAAGTTTATGTTTCCCAACCGAAAGGTTTCATTGATCGCGATAAACCTCATCACATGTGTCGTATTAATAAGGCTCTATATGGCCTTCATCAAGCTCCTCGAGCATGGTATGAAGAATTAAAAGGAGCTTTGTTACATGTTGGTTTTAAGAACTCTATCGCCGACATGTCATTATTTATCTACTAACAGGGATCTCATCGTCTTTATGTTCTTGTCTACGTCGATGACATCATCATCACGGGTAGTAGTGACTCACTTATAACCAAGATCATTGACCGATTAGCTACTAAATTCTCAATCAAGAATCTCAATTCATTATCATATTTTCTGGGTGTTGAGGCCACACATACATCGGCTGGACTTCATCTCATGCAGAGAAAATATATAATTGATTTCTTCACGAAGACCAATATGCTAACCGCCAAGCCTGTTTCCACACATTTTCTTCCTCATCTGAAGCTGACATTTACTTCTGGAACTCTCATAGACAATCCCCGGGAATATCGCATGATTGTTGGTAATTTGCAATACTTGGCGTTCACTCGTCCTGACATTGCTTATGCTGTCAACAAACTCTCCCAATATATGCACCAACCACGAGATGCTCACTGGCAGGCCGTTAAGAGAGTCTTACGTTACTTAGTTAGAACTAGTTCACATGGGATTTTCATGTGTTGCACCTCACCTACACAACTTCATGCCTTCTCGGATGCTGATTGGGCAGGTGATAGTCACGATTACCTCTTGACGAATGCTTATATATTGTACATGGGAACCATTCCTATATCATGGTCAACTAAGAAACAGAGAGGTATGGCTCGGTCTTCCACCGAAGCCGAATATAGGGCTGTTGCGAATACAACTTTGGAGATGAATTGGGTATGTTCCTTGCAATCTGAACTCGGCATCTCTTTATCCTCTGTTCCGGTGATATATTGTGATAATGTTGGCGCCACTTATCTTTGTGCCAACCCGGTTTTCCACTCTTGTATGAAACATGTGGCTCTCGACTATCACTTTATTCGGGATAATATTCAGTCCGGTGCTCTTTGGGTGTCTTATGTCTCTACAAAGGATCAACTTGTCGACGCTTTAATTAAGCCTTTGGCTCGAAGTCGGTTCCATGAACTATATTCCAAGATTGGTGTGACACCAGTCCCTCCATCTTGCGGGGGCGTGTAGAATATATATATATATATATATATAATTGTATTCTGTAAATATCAAAATCTCTTAAACCTACTTGTACTCAAATATATAGGTTGTAAACTATCTTAATAAATCAATATACCCTTAATCTTATAAACCTTATCTCTATATGACGATCAAATGAACAACTTTATTCGAAAAGCTATAGATTTTCTTTTTTTTTCATTGATAAAATTTGTTTTTGTTCAGTAACTCATTATATAATTTTTTCTGTATTTTATCCTAATTTACATAATATCAAAAATACTTTTTGATAAATAATTAAATCAATTTTTTAACTCTCTTCATGCTCTATTATATTCCATAAATCGGAATCTCACAATGATACAAACCAGTTACACTTTCATTCCAAATCAGAAATCAATATTCAATTACTAACAAAGAAATCTTACTCAATTGAATAGATGATCCTTCAATGATTTCTAAATCAAATTGAGCTCGAGCAAGAGAAACTACAACTACAAATTGAGAGAAAGAACAATTGAATCAAGCTAATCTTTACAAAAATGAAATCAATTTCTCTTTATAGACTCTGTTTTACTCTTGCTCTGCTTCGGATTCTGTTTTTTGGCTGTTGAAGACCGTTATAGCCGTTGCAACATCTTCAATAACGACTTCAACAGCTCCAACCACCTGATTCCACGTGTCCTCTTATTTATCTACATCAAATCCTCCCTTCCAAGAGAACCTTGTCCTCAAGGTTTCTCATAACTTGGATACTTCTTCAATAGATCGAAATACCATTCCCAAGTTGCATCATCAACATTCTTATGTAGCCATTTGACTAATACTTGAGTAGCAGCTTTGCCTTATCTTTGCACCATCCGCCTTTCTAAAATTGATTCAGGAATCAGCTCCTCCACATCATAATGAATTGAAGGTAACTCTGTAGACAAACCAATCGGACTAACAGCCTCCCTAAGTTGTGAAACATGAAAAACAGGATGGATTGCCGAGGAAGAAGGAAGATCCAACTTGTAAGCCACTTTGCCACATCTATCCAACACCTTATAAGGACCATAATATCTCGGAGCTAGCTTTGCATTAGACCTCATAACCACTGAAGACTGCATATAAGGCTAAAGTTTAACATAAACCATATCACCAATGTTAAACACTCTATCAGAACGATGTGAATCAGCCAGTTGTTTCATTCTATGTTGAGCCCTCATCAAATAGAATTTTAGAATTAAGATCATGTCCTCTCGTTCTTGCAAAGTACGAGCCACTGCAGGAACTGTTGATTCACCAGGAAGGTACGGCAAATGTTGAGGGGGAGCTTGTCCAAAAACTGCTTCAAATGGAGTCATCTTAATTGAAGAATGGTAGCTTGTGTTATACCAATATTCAGCCAGAGATAACCACTTAGACCATAGTGATGGCTTGTCACTACACATACACCTCATATATGTCTCTAAACATCTATTAACCACCTCTGTTTGTCCATCACTCTGAGGATGGTATGCGCTTGAATACTGCAAAGAAGTTCCTTGTAAAGCAAACAACTCTTTCCAGAAGTCACTCAAAAAGATAGCATCTCTGTCACTTACTATGGACTTAGGAAATCCATGTCGTTTAAAAACATTATCCATACAAACTTGAGCTACCATTGAAGCAAAATATGGGTGAGCTAAGGACATAAAATGAGCTACCTTACTCAATCTGTCTACTACCACAAATATATCAGATTTACCTGCAGATAAAGGAAGTCCTTCTATAAAATCCATTGATACCTCTGACCAAACGGCTTATGGAATGGGCAAAGGCTGAAGAAGACCAGGATAAGCTGATGTATCATATTTGCAGCATTGACATAAAGCACAGCTTCTGATAAATGAATGAATATCTTTGCTTAATCCTTTCCAATATAATAACCCTTTCACTCTTTGAACTGTAACATCTCTACCAGAATGACCACCTACCCCTGAGCAATGTAGCCATTTGAGAATATCATTCCTCAACTGAATATCTTGTGGTACTACAATTTTTGATTTTCTTCTGAGGACATTCTGAACCCATGAATAATGCTTTTTCCCCATCTGGTTTTGTTTCAGAACTTCAATAATATCCTTAAGCTGATTATCGGAATTGTAGCCATTTTGTATTCTAATCATTAAGTCACAATCAAGGACTGACATAGCCATATGCAAAACCTCTGAACCTTCCACCCTTGATAATGCATCAGCCCCTTGATTGTCCTTGCCCTGCTTGTACTGAATCTCATAGTCAAATTCCAGTAGTTTAGGAAGCCATTGATGTTGTATTGGTGTATTTAAACGTTGTTCAAGCAAATACTTTAAGCTCCTCTGATCA
Organism: Iberis pinnata; assembly: GCA_900406425.1. Taxonomy (NCBI): domain Eukaryota; kingdom Viridiplantae; phylum Streptophyta; class Magnoliopsida; order Brassicales; family Brassicaceae; genus Iberis; species Iberis pinnata. The sequence goes on from OVBE01001160.1 coordinate 35,288, forward strand.
GTCTTAATCACAAAATGACTAGTGAGTAAGTAATGCCTCCACTTCTGAACTGCAAAAACAACAGCTAAAAGTTCTTTTTCATAAATTGACAAGTGCAATTGTCTACCTTTTAAATGCCTACTGATGTAAGCTAAGGGGTGACCATCTTGCATCAAAACAGCTCCTATTCCATGCCCACATGCATCAGTTTCAACTACAAAGGGTTTCTCAAACAAAGGCAAAGCAAGAACAGGTGCTGAACACATAGCTTGTTTGAGGGAATCAAAACTTTTCTGAGCAATTTCAGTCCAGTCAAATGAGTCTTTCTTTGTTAAATTAGTTAAGGGTCTTGCAATAGATCCATAGTTCCTGACAAATCTTCTGTAGTAACCAGTTAATCCAAGAAAACCTCTTAACTGTTTCACATTCTTTGGAACTGGCCAATTTGAAACAGCAGTGAGTTTAGCAGGATCAGTTGAAACTCCTGCAACTTCAATGAAATGACCAAGATACTCCACTTTAGCCACAGCAAAAGCACATTTACTCCTCTTGGCAAACAATTAATGTTGCCTCATCAATGCAAATACCTTCTCCAAATGTATTACATGTGATTGAATGGAGTTACTATAGATAAGTATGTCATCAAAGAAAATCAGAATGACACTTTCTAAGTAACTCTTTGAATACAGAATTCATAAGGCTTTGAAATGTTGCTGGTGAATTTGTAAGACCAAATGGCATAACCAAGTATTCATAATGACCATTGTGGGTTTTGAATGCTGTTTTATGTATATCTTCCTTTTCCATTTTGACCTGATGATAGCCAGCTCTTAAATCAATCTTGGAGTAAACACTTGAACCACCTAATTCATCCATTAAATCTTCAATTAAAGGAATATGGAACCTATCCTTTACTGTAATATTGTTCAATCCCCTGTAATCAACACATAACCTCCATGTACCATCCTTCTTTTTCACTAAAACCACAGGTGAAGCATAAGAACTTCCACTAGGTTGAATAGTACCATTTATCAACATATCCTGGACAATTTTATCTATCTTATTCTTCTGGTGAACAGCATACCTATAAGGTCTCTGGTTGACAGGGTTAGATCCTTCTATCAGTTGAATTTTATGGTTATGTTGTTGCCTGAAAGGAGGTAAAGTTGTTGGTTCTTCAAAGATATTCGCATAAGTATTCATTAATTCTTCAACTTCTGGGTACATAACAGTTGCAGGATGTTTCTTCTCCATGGACAAAAGTTGTGAATTAGTAGAATATACTTCCATTGTATAGATTGTAGCCATCTGTGATCTTTCTTCTTGCAACTTATTGAATTTGATAGCTTTTAGTTCTCTCACTGAACCTTGTTTAAGACCATGTAGTACTACTCTTTGATTATCCAATTTAAATTTCATTTCCAACTTCTTAAAATCCCATGTTATTGGACCAAGTGTTTGTAACCATTGAATACCAAGAACCATGTCACAACCACCTAATGGCAATACCATACAATCTGTCTTGAAAGAATGATTCTGAAAAGTCCATTGAAACTGTTGAATGAAACTAGAAACTGCCAAGGTACTTCCACCAGCTACTGAGACTTTAGTAGAGCCTGTTGAATCAATGACACAATCCAACTTTGCACTTATCTTCTGATCAATAAAATTGTGAGTTGAACCTGAGTCAATCAAGATGAATAGAACCCTTTTCCCATGAAACCCTTTAACTCTCATTGTCATGTAATCAGTTGTACCAGATATAGCATTTACTGAAATTTTAGCTATTTCACCATGTTCTGACTTCTCATCCTCTTCACTATCATCTGAAACCTCTGATCTCATATCTGTTTCCATCATTGATAATTGTTTCTTTTTATGAGTTAGATAATGTTCAGGTGTGAAATTCTCATCACACTGAAAACATAAACCTTTTGCTCTCCTGTCATTTATCTCAGCTTGAGTCCAATTCCTTCTGGTTTGAGTATTTGAGACTTTATCTTTGGTAAAATTTTCAGATCTTGCTTGATTATTAGACTGGTGTTGTTTAAACTGATTCCAATTAAAATTGCTTGATTTCCTTGTATGAGCTTGTTCATATAATATGCCTAACATCAAACATTGTTTTACAGATTGTGGTTGAAACATTCTAATGTGCATCTGAGTATCCATACGCAACCCAGCTAAATAAGCACTAACCAAATAGTGTTCAGGCAGGTTTAATTTGGTTCGTATTAGCTCAAACTTCCCATGATACTCCACAATTCCATTAGTCTCTTGTAGTTGTTTTAATTCTGCAATTGGATCATCTAATACTTCCTCAAATCTTTCTCTTAACCAGATTCTGTATGTATACCAGTCTCGAGTAGCTAAAGTTCCACTTTCAGATTGTACTAATGCTTGATGCCAAGATGAAGCATCATCATCAAAATGGATAGAGGCGATGTTTATTTTCATATGTCAGTTGTTTTATCAATGATAAAGAACTGTTCTACTTTAAACAGCCATTCCTTCAGCCTATCTCCATTAAATCTAGGAAAGTCGAGTTTAGCTAATCTAGTTATGGCAGAATAGTGTGAATTGTTACCATTTCTATTTTGATGAACTGAATCTGAGTTGTTATTGTAGTTTGGAGCTGAATTGCTTCCTCCATTAAACGTTTCACCAAACATACGAATCGCTGCAAAAACCTCTGCTGTGTTCTTCTCCATTCTTTCATCAACAGCAGCAAATCTTTTCTCCATTTTGTCGTCAATGCTTGTGAATTTCCTTTCTAAATGTTCATCAGCCGAAGAAAATTGAGTTTCTAACCTCGCATCAACCTTTGTGTGAACTTCTGTTATTGCTTTTGACACAATGCATTCCAATTTCGAATCCAGATTCTCCGTGAAGCTTGTGATCGAGTTTCGGCCATAGCTGAAAGAAATTCCAGAGGATCGTGAGACTTACTGATACCTTTGATACAAACCAGTTACACTTTCATTCCAAATCAGAAATCAATGTTCAATTACAAACAAAGAAATCTTACTCAATTGAATAGATGATCCTTCAATGATCTCTAAATCAAATTGAGCTTGAGCAAGATAAACTACAACTACAAATTGAGAGAAAGAACAATTGAATAAAGCTAATCTTTACAAAAATGAAATCAATTTCTCTTTATAAACTCTATTTTACTCTTGCTCTGCTTCAGATTATGTTTTTTGGCTGTTGAAGACCGTTATAGCCGTTGCAACATCTTCAATAACGACTTCAACAGTTCTAACCACCTGATTCCACGTGTCCTCTTATTTATTTACATCACACAACTATAAAAAGTCAAAAGAAAAAGACTATAATATATATATATATATATATGACTGTTTATCAGTACCACAACGTTAATTTTTAAGCCATACAATATGTGCGATGAAAAAATATAAAAACTTTTTCTTAATATCGAAAGCTCAATTTTTTAGGGAAAAAAAAAAACAATTGATATTGAGAAAAGGTGGCAAATTGAGGTGCATGGCTTGTGTTTTTAAAAGGAAATCAAATTGTACAAATTTGAAAATGATTGGTGGATGTATATATCAATCACATAAAACACACATACATAAATTCAGTGTGACGTCGAATATGTTAAAAAATTGAATGTAAAAGTGGTTAATCACGTAAGGCTCGTCTTGATTGTGGGCAACGATAAGGACAAGTGAGGAAAAGACAATTTCTTTTACCAGTAAACAGACAAAGATAATATTATGTATATCTAGGAGATATGAATTTTTTATATTTATTTTAAAAGTATAACTTAACTAGTTATTCACTATTTTAGTCAACAAAGTTTTAAACGGCCAAAAACAACTCACAAAGTTTAAACATGTGAATCGGATTGAAAGCTATATTTTGGAAATAAAACTAATTACATTTTTTTGTTTAGTTTAATGGATCTTATATTAGAGAATTGAATAAGTGTTAGGTTTTTGTTCTTAACTTGTTGCTTAAGAAATTCAAAAGAAATGCAAAATTAAGACTCGAGATTTGGTAACCCAGTTCCCTTTCGGTACATCTGGGGAAGAGACTATGCTC
>OVBE01001161.1:0-38682 GCA_900406425.1 Iberis pinnata
GAAGAACATCAAGAAACGGGTTTTCTATCCAGCGATTCCTTCAAAAGGAATCTTTAGCCTAACTGCGGTTAAAGAAGAAGAGATGCAGCATGAAGTTCATACTGAACCAGATCCTAAGTGTGTAATTGCTGAAGTCCCAAAGAAAGAACCTTCAATCTCAACAAGGAATAGCATGCCAAAGGTTAAGGAGAAGGTGAACGTGAAACCGAAGCTAGTGCAGAAAGAGTCTCAAGTGACTTTGATCCCTCAAGCAATATTTGGGGATACCATTGAGTATAGGGTGAAAAGCAAAGGATTCTCAAAACTCTTCTCAACGTTTAGAGTTGTACTCACCCCGGAGTTCAAAGAGAAAGGGATTAATGCCACAAAAGCTATAATGGGTAAGGTTCTAACGCTGAAGATGTCTGGATTTGGAGCTTGTTTTGGAACATCGCTGGATGTTGATTCCATTCCTACTTAGAGGTAAGTACCGTCAAGCTAAGTGACGTTAAACAATGCGTTGAGTGGGAGGCAACCCACTATATATATTTAGAGTCTATTTATTTGTTTTTCTATTTTGAGTCAGTCCTAACTTACTTACGTTTAGTTTTGAGTTTAAAGTGTTTCAGGTTTAATACTGGTGAATATTCTTCAAAACATTCCGGGTTATCTCTTCTAATTTCATTATTCATCTTGTTTTCACTTGAACTGTTGGTTGATAGAATGGTTTCTCTCTTGATTCCTGCTAATTCTGATTAGTATTGTTTAAATCATTGCTCACCATTCACCATAATTCTTGTGTTTTGACTTGGATTGATTTTAGATTGTGATAATGGATTGATTGCTGTTAACTGTTTTGAATGATGTCTCTATTATATGATTCTTGATGATTTTTTTTTATAATTGCTCGATCATAGTGCCTTACTGGTTTCTCTTCCAGCTAATTCTTGTTAGCTTTTAAGCTATCATTGCTCAAATCACTGTTCAACCATTACTCACACTTCTCTTGAGTGTTTGTTCTTTTTGCAGGCATGGAGAATGAGGCATAGGAGTTCCGAACATATTTGGGAGCACTTCACCGTTAGTAAACTTTTTTCCCTTTAACTCTTATATCGTATTATCTACTTTCATCCATTACAGATTTTACTATTGATCCTGGTTACTTCTATACCTTTTCTTGGAATTATTTTCACACTGGGATGGTGTGAAGTAAGTCTGGGGGAGGATGTGATCATCACCATCCTGTATTGATCCTACTTTGAGCTAGATGTGATCATCACCATCCTGTATTGATCCTAGTTATAGACCATACACATAAGATAAAGGGATTTCATTTATCTAGATTAAGTATAAATCCTAGATTAGTTTCTCCTATTTTGGGAGTGGTGCTTCGGAACTTTAGTTTAGTTTCTATGTTATGTTACCTCAAAATAAGTTTTTGAGGTCAGTTACTTGTAATGGATTTGTAAATTCTCTGTGTGGGATCATCTCCGCCATTTATGGGTTATTCTTTTTTTCTATGCTTTAATTAATAAAATTAAGTAGACAAAAAAGAATTGCAATCATAATTTTATATTATATATTTGAATGATGAATATTTAGATAAATAAATTTAATATGAGGATAAGATGTTTTCTAAAATATCTAAAGTTATTCATTAGATTTTGGGATACCAAGACTTTAACGTCTTAGTTCGAGCCATTGATTTTTAGTATTATGTATTTAACATTTTTTTCTAGGCAAATTTAGCTCGTTAAAATTAAGAAGGAACCATACTGAAGACAACTCTTTAATATAAAAAAAAATATCATTAAAGGAAACGTAAACTACGGTCTCAAAACGAGAGTAGTCATCTAGAATGCATGATAAACGAAACTCCAACTTGTAGTGATTTGTAAATCTTCGACAATTTTCATTCAATTGCATAAATATTGCCCCTAATAATCGATTTAATTAACTAATCTGGCATGGAGACTGAGAAAAGGATTAAAGTTGAATGTTAATATCGAGTTGGGCATCCATACCAAACCTTGACTAGATTCCATGTCCAAAATTAGGAGGCCCAATAATGGTTTTAAAATCAAGTTGAATGTTAATATCAAGTTACTTGATGGTAATAATGGTTTTAAAATCAGAGAAAGCACAAAAGAGATAAGCGTGTGGAAGAGAAATCAACATGGTAATGCTTCCGATAAAATACAGAATCTGCAGAAGGTCCTTAAGGAAAAACAAGCTGCACAAAACCCTTCCTCTCAGAAGATTTATCAAATGAAAAGGATCTAAAAAGGCATATTGTGAAGAAGAAGCATAATGGAAACAAATATCTCGTGAAAAGTGGTTAAAAGAAGGTGATTCCAACACCAAATTCTTCCACCAATCTACCAAAAGCCAAAAATTCAAACTGTTTCTAGATCCCTAAATGATAAAATGGAAACATGAATAGAAGTGAAGCATCTAAGGGACAAATTGCTTTTGATTATTTCTCCATATTGTTTGAATCAAACCAACCACAATAGATTGATTCTTTCAACAGAAAGTATCTGCTAGGATGAACCAACAACTAATCAAAGTAGTTATAGACCAAGCTAATATCAAACTTGTTGTATTTTCCATTTGTCCCTCAAGTGCACCAGGCCCATACGGCATGACTGGATTCTTTTTTCAATCTCATTGGGACTTAGTTGGCCCTCAAATTATCAAAGAGGTTTGGGGTTCTGAATGGAACTTTATCAACTTATGCTTAATCCCTGAAAACCAAACCCGACTTAAATGGTTGATCTAAGACCTATTGGGATGTGTAATATGGTATAAAAAATAGTGGCCAAAAATTCTCACAAAAGATTACACTGTCATCTCTTATACTCAGTCTGCATTTGTGCCAGAAAGGTTAACCTCTCATAACATTTTGATTTCTCACGAAATTGTTCATAGTCTTAAATCCCATGAGGAAGTTTCTCATCCGTACATGGCTATCAAATTTGATATGTATACAACTTATGAAATGTTAGAAGGGCTGTCTTTGGAAAAGAGTATCACATCCCTGGATTTTCACAGCAAATGGATAAATTGGATCATGTTCTGCATAAAAACAATCACCTTCTCAGTGTTAATAAACAATCAACCCTTTTGTATGTTTAAACCCAAAAGAGGCCTTACATAAGAGGATCTTTTATCCCCTTTCCTATTTGTAGTCTGTACAGAAGGACTATCTAATGCACTAAGGCAAGTTGAGAATGAAAACATTATTCAAGGTCTCTAATTTTCTACAGCAAGCCCTGAGATTAGTCACTTGTTGTTTGCTGATGACACTCTCCTTGTCACCAAAGCTTCTGAAAACCAAGCTATAACACTTAAATAGATTCTTGAGTCCTATAAAGAAGCTTCTGGTCAAACAATTAATTGTCAAAAATCCTCTATATCATTTGGAGCAAATATAGGAGATGAAACAAAGTTGGCCATTAAAGCTGCTTTAGGAATATAAGTGGAAGGTGGGGCCAGTTCTTATCTTGGTTTACCAGAATCGTTTGTAGATTCAAAGGTCAAACTTCTCACTTTCCTTAAAGATAAATTGAAAACTAGGCTATCAAGTTGGTTCACTAAATTACTCTCACAAGGAGACAATGAGATCTTATTGAAGGCAGTTGCAATGTCACTTCCAATATATGTTGTATGCTATGAGTTGTTTTCAAATTCCAAAAACAACTTGCCAAATCATGATCTCAACTATGTCATCATTTTGGTGGAATAGAGAGGATGGAAAAAGGAAAGTTCATTGGATCACTTGGGATAAACTTTGTTTACCAAAGAATTTGGGGGGCCCTAATCTCAAAGAAATTCAGTGCTTCCATCAAGCACTTTTGTGCAAGCAAGCTTGGGGATTAAATCAAGATAATTTGTGTACTCGATTTCTCAAGTGTAGATATTACCAAAAGGAAGATTTTTTACAAGTCGGCGTCGAGAAGAAAGCGTCATATGCTTGAAAAAGTATTCTTCATGGCAAGAACTTTTGAAGAGTGGTCTAGTTAGGAGTGGGGAATGGAAGATCAACCAATGTATGGACTGGGAACTGGCTGAATTTAGAAGGAAGGAAAAACCATCTCATTAAGTTAACATAAATCTAGATTTGAAAGTTCATAACCTCGTTGACACGGCCACTTCCTTCTGGAAAAGAAATCAACTTGAGGAATTGTTTTACCAAGAAGATTTGAGTGTATCATGAAAATCATACCTGCAACTCTCAGAGAAGACTTCTGGATATGAGAAGGAACCAAATTCTAGGAACCGAAATTCGCACTGTCAATTTTCGTTAGCTACGAAAAACTAGAGAAAACTCTAACTTTCTAGAGATCCCGGATTTCTGTGAGTCAAACATGAATAAAATCATCAGAGCACGAAAACAAATGATAATAGTAGGAAAACAAAAGAGTAAGAAAGAGAGAAAAATAGGAGTCTTATTCCGAATTCATATGATCGTTTCAACAGGTGGTAAGGTTTGGCTCTGTGAGCTGTTGATGAGCTCCGTAGTACGAATAACCTAAGACTAGTAACCTAGTTAAGTTACAGCTCGCTAATAAAATCGGAAAATAACCCTAATCCTCTAAGTATTTTTGTGCGGAGAATTGAACATGTATGTGCCTCTTCACTTTATCTCTCTTATATTGGCTTTTGGATTGATCCATCTTTCTTTTTCGTCTTCCGTTCTTCCGCGGAAATCTTCCATTCTTGATTGACTCTTTTGCGGAAATTTTCCTTTTCTGGATTTCTTCCATTTCTTCTTAACCTGCAGGACAAGCTTCGACTGTCATTGTGATTGGGCTTGATTATCGTCTAGAATCATAAGTGAACCGTTATCGTGTTTTAGGCCTTGTTGGGCCATTTTACGATATTAGCAATTTTTATTATTCTTTTTGGGGGAACCTAGCTTATGCGCGATGATATGATCGAAACCTTTGCGGAAAGATTATATTGATCGCGTAAGTGAAATAGCATTGATATTTACGTTATTCGTTGTTGATTTATATGGTTGATAAATACGGGATGATTTCGTGATTCTTTCACAAATCGCAAGATGTTACCATACGAAGGGAATAAGTTTTATGAATTATATCGTAAAACGTCAACGAAAGCTCAGAATGATATGAGACAATAAGTGACTAGAAAAGATATGAGACGCATGTGTGATTCAACTCGCCAGTTCGCCAATTGGAAAGATGAATGCTCCTTCTAATTTATCTCGTCAGTTGGCAAGATGAAATTTTTCCGATTTATCTCGCCAACTAGCAAGATTAATTCTTGTTCAGATTCATCTTGCTAGTTGGCGAGATGAATTTCTCCTATCAAATCACCAACTGGCGAGATAAATGCTTGCTCATTTGAATTTCTCCGATTTATCTCACCAACTGGCGAGATGATTTTCTCTAATTCATTTCGCCAACTGGCAAGATGAATGCTTGTTCAGATTCATCTCACAAACTGGCGAGATGAGTGCTTTTTCAGATTCACCTCGCCAGATGGAAGATGAATGCTTGTTCAAATTCATCTCGCTAGTTAGCGAGATGAATGCTCTCTAATTCGTCTCGCTGACTAGAGAGATGAACGTGTGTCTAAAAGTGACTGGATTATTCATACTTGAACATGATTCGTGCTGTCTGTAAACGATATTCGAGAGTAAAGCATTTGTTCGAAGATTGTGTATTAGTCGAGTTTCTCGTATTCCTCATACATTCATTTTGAGTATGCTAGTCCAACATTGGACCTAAGCGGACCATCTTGCCTCATTAAATCCTTAGTGATAAGAAAACCCGGTGGAAAAAAACTTTCTCGAGTAAGGAAAAAAGAGTACATAGATGATCGCTTATCGATTTTACTATTGCCGCTTGATTCTTTCGAAACGTATCGTCTATGGTCTTCTAGAAGTATCGTGGATTTGGTTCATTTATTCCATTGATCGGGATTGATGCTTGGACTAACGTTTTTTAAATACTTATTTTGTCGTGACCGTTTTTGACCTCAACAGTTAGCCCCCCAGCTAGCTTGAAAGAACCATTAGAATGTTCTTGTAAGGTGATGAGTTAGGCAAGTTTAGTGAGTTAGTCTGAATCAATGGTTCAAATGTCCAAAGATGAATAGTAAAAAATTCTCTATAAATTTGAAGAGTTACCTTTTCAACCTTCACTCATCATTTTTCATGAAATTCTCAAAGGTATAAATTCTTATTCTCTCAAATCTTTTACTGCTTTTACCATTCTTGTTATGAATTTGAATTCGAGAGTTACCGTGAATATTCTACCATCTATCTTCAATCCCGAGAGCTTGTTGGTTCATGGCATAGGTGTGGTACAGAAGGTCAAGTTTTTGAGATATTCGATTGACCCGGGGGAGGCGGAAGCGTATTGGCATGCAACATGTGGCCCAGATGCTCCGTCACCCAAGTCATGGTGTCCACATAGACACAAACTTGGTCGGAATATCGATATTCCTAGCGACTGTTGTGACTCCGTTATGACTACTATCTGGGAATTTTGTCGAGTTATGTACAATGTAGTGTTTCGCCTTGCTGAAGCATGGAGGGAGAGCTTTCCCCCTGCATCAGGATTGGTTCACCTGCTATGAGGCGCACCTCTTATACTTTTGATTATGGTTTCCCATTCCGGGGGTCATAATCGAATTTCTGAGGCGATATGGCCTATCGATCGGCCAGATTATGCCACGTGTCCTTCGATATCTGATCGGCATTCTAGTCCTGAGCTATGAGTGAGGGATGAATTTGGATACTGATTACTTAATAGCGCTCCTCCTCCCGAGAACCAAGAAGGGTCCGCTTCAGTATTACTTGCTGCCTCGGAAGAGTATGTTAATCATCCAATCGTTCAAGTCCAATCTTCATGATTGGAAGAAGCGCTATTTTTCAACTTGATGGCGCCTCCGTCGAAAAGAGTAACATTTCCTGTTTAAAACGGAAATGGGGTTCGCAGGGTACTACGGTCGGATATTTGAGTTGCTTTTGGTCTATCAACTCCTAACACATGTTTTGTATTATACAGTCGTCATTCCTCTTCCGCCATTTCCAAAGAATTTTCTTGTTGTTTGAGACATCTTTAGGGGCGGTCCTCTTCATTGGGGTAACTTTTTGCTAGAACGAGTTTGGAACGTTGTTGCTTACCATAATGCTTGAACTTGTCCTAAAGCTATTGAGGAGGAGTTAGAACCAGCGATGGAAGGCTTCATTCTGTACGAGATACCTCCCAAAATGGATAAGGAGAGGTCTCCGAGGAACGAAGGCGCTACCTTCGGTATGGGTAGTTCTGCCCAACTCGGAGAAGGGTCGATCCCTAGGGTCTGTCTAAGCGAAATTGATATGGGTCAGATACCGTTGTTGGGGATGATTTATTTGATTTCTTCATCCCCACGCCAACTCCTCCTCTTGCGGAATAAGAGGTCTTGAGGTCGAAGGAAAACGTTAAGGCTTCGCGCATGACAATGGGTTTAGTTTCTATTTATATGTGATTTTGTTTTTTACGAATTCCTTTGCTAACCTTTTGTGGACATTTCGATAGAGTCTCCATGTGATGGACGAGGCACATAGGGCACGTGGGCAGGAGGTGCGAATGGCCCAGTTCAAATTCGATAGACTCAAAGAGGAAATCTCCTATTTGAGGGGAAATATGTAAGATACGCACCAGGTCGTCGAAAGTTGGCGCGAGTGTTGCAGTTTCATGGGCGCCTTTTATCGGAGCACACAACTCAACTTTTAGTACGACGTTGAAACGAGGTCTATGTTCATGTTCTTGGAAAAGTATGATGACGCGACGTCCTTAATCCTTCCGATTGAAGTGGAGGTTCAGGAGTGTTGGGCGCTGATCCTTATTTCTCCTTACTCGGATGATGTCAGAACCACAACGCATGTCGAAGAGGAAGTGGGGGATCCAAACCCGAGATAGTTTGGCGTATCGTGTTATGGTGATTTTGTTCATGATTAGCGTTGAGCGTGGATTCGTGTAAGGGAGTGTGTTCCCTATCGCGATTTTGGCCGAGTGCAGGAATGGTCGTATATGGCCTTGAAACCTTGCCGCTTTGCTGCTTTTTGTAATTTGCGTTTATATGAATGTATGGTTTATTGAAAAAAATATGAGTAGTCAGTTTGTATTCTCTTTTTTGATATGACGCTACGCTTACTTATCCGCTTCAAATGCGAGTTATTTGGAGGATCTAATTTCCGAGTTACGCGGATTTGCGTGTGTGAGAGATGAGACAAGTTTTGGGATATCGTATCAATTTTTTATACTATGTTAGAAGATGTTAGAGACCAGTGTGATAGGTTTAGGGCAAGACCTAGGTTTACTCTCGGTTTTAAGGGGTGCAGTGACTATATACGGTTTATGTATCATGTTTACGATTTCAACATGATTCTATTTTGATATTGGAATCTGAGATAGATTCACATCCATCGGGAACCGAGCATCTCTCTGAAGACAATTTCTAAGCCGTTTGGAAGTGCTGGCCAAATTTCTTATTTTTATAGTGTTGTTTACCCTTGTGTCGGGTGTGTGAGAACAATCTTACGAGAGGTTAGGTAAGTAGTTTGTCCGTTCGGGCCAATCGACGGATTCGATATAGAAGAGAATGTTTGCTCGTTTTTGGTTTAGAGTCTGTGTAGACTATGTTTGTACGAATTTGGAAGTTTGTTTTCGGAAGTTTGCAACGTGTCACTTTTTCCGAAGCAAGTGCATCAGTCCTTCCGGGAGTACTGTGAGTGTTGTGTCCTCGTGGGTATTTTGTGGTGAACTCAGAGACCTGAGTACATGTGAAGTAGGGATATTGATAGGAAGTCTGGGTACACGCGAAAGTGCGTAAACGCAGAGTCTTCGATCCCTCTGATCGAAGGAGAGATTTCGGAGCACTCCTGTTCCTCCTGATTCGGAGGATGCTAGGACTGTAGTATGTTCTAATGAGGAAGCGGTGGATCAGGATCCGCGCTTGTTTGGTGAATCGTGTTCTGGTTTTTTCTTTCCCTGTCAGTGAAGAGTGTGGGTTCGTATATAGGGAATTTTTTCCTTGTTTATGATCTAGGCCGAGTATGGCCGTTTTTAGTCTAGTAGGATAGGCCGTAGGTAGCTTTGAATCTTGTCACCTTGCAGTTTTTTATAAAATGGATTATGTTGCGTAAATTTATGGTTTAGCTGTTGAGACAAAATTACGAGTAGTCAAATCACATTATGTTCTCTGATTTGTTACTACGATTAGCTTATCCGTTTCAGGTGTGAGTTTTTCGAAAAATCTAATTTCCAAGTTATGTGGATATGCGTGTGTGAGCGACAATACATGTTTAAGGATCTCGTATCGTTATTTAATACTATGTATATAGATGTTAGAGACTAGTATGCTGGGTTTAGGGCAAGACCTAGGTTCACTCTCGGTTGTAAGGGGTGAGGTGACTATTTCGGCGTACGTATCTTGTTATCATTTCAACCTGATTCCGTTTTGATATTGGAATATGCGATAGATTCGCATCGATCAGGAACCGAGCATCTCTCCGAAGTAAATTTCTACGTCGTTCGGAAGTGCTAACCAAAATTTTGGTTTTGATCTTACGAAAGGGTGGGTGACTAGTTTGTCCGTTTGGGGCCAATCGACGAGTTTGGTATAAGAGTTAATGTTTGCTCGTTTTGGTTCTAGAGTGTGTGCAGACTGTGTTCGTACGAGTTCATAAGTTTGTTGTGATCAGCAACAAACACGATGGTAGATGCTACCATATTGAGTTTTCGCGGAGGATGTACGTTTGAGAAGATGATAGTGCGTATGACTCTTTGGTCTTCCAATATGGTCTTTTCATCGAGGAAGGCATTTTTATCGAAAAATGGTTATTCAGGCATTAGCGACGTCTCGCGATGCTGAAGATTGATTTTTCTTTTGATATGCCGCATTTCTTGCTCGAAATGTTCGCGAGTTTGAAGATATTTTTGGCGGTGCTGTAAAGGTTATGTTTTAACCTTTCGGTGGAAAAATGTTTTTGTTTGTTTGCGGTTATTCGCAACCAAAACTGTTGTTTTTTGTTTAGATGTTTAATTGCTTGAATTTTGTTTCATTTGCAAGAGTCGTTTTGTAAGCATTGTCGGATTGTGAAATATTGTCGAGCTTAATTTTACTAAATTTTTTCTGTAATATGTTTTCGAGTTTGCTTTTACGAAAGTCATTCGGAAAGTTGTTCCGTAAAATTTTTTCAAGTTTAATTTTACAAACGTTGTTCCGTAAAATGTTTTCGAGTTTAATTTTACGAAAGTTATTTCCTAAAATATTTTCGAGCTTAATTTTATGAAAGTTTTTTCCGAAAAATGTTTTCCAGATTAATATTACGAAAGTTAATCGGTAAAATGTTGTCGAGTTATTTACTTGGGAATTTTTGAGCGAATCTTGGATTGCTTTATATTGTTGTGGTGTGTCGAGTATGTTTGTGGCTCGTAAGGAGATAGCGAAAATTTCTAAGTTAGGATGCGTTTTTCTTATTGCGAAAAAGTTTCAATAATATCAAGTAAGTGAATGCGGATATTTTGAAATATGGGAGTATACGAGTATACGAATATGTACCCGCTCCCCTCCCCCCTAATATTTAGAAGAGGGACAGCTGTATTTTCTCGGGGAAAATTGCCAACGTACCCCTTTCGGGGATCAAGTTGTCTCGCAGTTCAGTTTATTGATGTGAGTTTGACTACTCGTTTGGCGATGCAGCGTCGTCCGTTTCAGCTGCGATAGGTATATTTGGGTCGACGATTTTTTTTTTAGCGTTGGTTGTGCCGTTTCTGGAGTTGACAAATCTGGTTGTGTTCTTCAAAAATGTTTTCAATTAACGGCATAGCTGCCTTTGCTCGTTTGGGTCCGGCGGTCGGCGTTGTTGTGACCCACCTTAGTTCATGTTCAGCCAGGATGCAGAGTCTTGCTTGTTCTACAATCCCAGATTGCGGATATTCCGTGGAGCGTCAGGAATTTGATCCCTAAGTGGTAAGTTGATAGAACCGTTCTCATGGATATTATCCAGGTTGTTCCAAAAATTACGTCATAGATGGCGGGATGGTTGACTACTGCGAATCCGAAGAACTTTTTTACTTCTTTTTCCACGATCGGAACCTGGATCGACCTGAGTTTCATCGTCGTCGTGCCAAAGAAACCAGTGAGGTTTTTGCGTGGGCATGATTTCGGACAGTTTGACTCCCATTCTGTTTAGCGTATCACGGAAGATTATGTGTACGGTACTTCATGTATCGATGAGGATTCTAGCGAGCTCGAGGTCTCTTATGACGAGATCGATTTTAAGAGGGTCGTTATGAGGGGTGTCAGTTCCGACAGCTTTGCTTTCTTTGAAAGTAATAGCGTTACTTGGAGAACCGAAAGACGTGAAGAGGAGGTGATCAAGCCAGTTGGCGCTCGATTCGGCTTTGCGATGATACGCTTTTATTACATAAACGCTTTCTTGATAGTACTACGATGTTCCGGTAATCATGTTTACTCGATGACATCACTGCCTTTTTCCTCAAACCATTTTCCGCCCTTTCCTTCTGTTCGGGGACCATGAGGAACATTTCCACCTTGTGGTGTCTGATCGGACCTAGGCTGTCGATCAATTTCTCTCATGAGGTCTTTTACACTAGATATTTCCAACATTTCTCCAGCGAGCAGCTTTGACATTAGCCTTGCTCTGAGAACTTTGCATTTCGCGGTGGAATGGCGTTTCGATTGTTGGAATTCGCAAAAGGTGTTTTCTTTGTAGGCGATGTTCCTAGTCCAGGTGTTTCCGAACGTTCGTCCTTGTTTGGACGACAGATTTATAGCATAATTATGCACTCCCTGAAGGTTCTCCCCTTCGTGATGGACATACTTCTCGTTACGATGATTTTTCGCGGTTCGACTTATGTTCAGAGGGAGGGTCTTTTGTGGACGCCTTTTCCGGCTTATGCTTTTGCGAAAGAACTTTCATATCTTCTTCGATTTTAATGAAGTCAATGGCTTTATGAAAAGCGTGTTGGATCGTACGTGGTTTTTTGAGAGCTATCCACTTTCTAAATTCAGATTTGTACCATAGATTTTTGCAGAGCGCATCCATGGCTACCTTGTCGCTAACGCCGCTGACTCTCAACATCATGCTTTTGAATTGCCTCATAAAGTCTCGGAGAGATCGTCTTCTTTTTGAGCGAAGTTCCAGAGATTGACATCAGAAGTTTCCCTATTCATGAAAATGGAGTAAGAGAGTTGTGGAAGTTTCCGATGGAGTTTCGCAATTAGAGGGAGACCCCGTGGAGATGTTCAATGAACTATAAGAGTACGGAAATACTCCATATCTTGAGAAGCTAGATGACCGGTCACGTATCCTAGTACACATTGGGATCAAACCAGGAACTAAAGATTATCATCTCTTCGATCATTCAAGTCAAAAGGTAGTTGTTAATCGCAACGTTGTGTTTGATGAAGACACAACCTAGAATTGGAATAACTCTCAAGAAGAAGAGCATGGAAAATCAGGAGAATTCTTAACTGATCAAAGGAATCATCGAAGCAAAGAAGTCTTGGAAGCTAGAGAAGAAGTAATCAAAGAGGAAGAAATCGACCCAACCTATTAGAACTAGGCCATATGAGGTTTAAGTTATACTTAGACAATTTTTATGTAAGCTTTTGATTCTTTCAGATTTCTTAAGTGATAAACATGCATTTTATTAGGTAGATTCAACCCTTTTAATACAATGCTAATTTTATACTTAGTCATTTACAAGCATTAAACTAAAACAATCTACCAACATGCATATTAACCCAAAATCCGCCATCCTTCTTTCCTTAGCCTTGAATTTTGCTTGCTGTCTCATTCCTTAGCAATACCTTAGTTAATGGGTCGGTTTGACTGATGCTTCCTGAACCACGTTCTGATCGACTCACGAACTTCTTCTCCTGGACCGATGCGGACTCTTGAACTGATCCCACGAACAGATGTGAATACACGGACTGATCTTCCCAACACACGAACTTTCTCTCACTACAGCACTTTCTCTCTCTATGAACTTATAAAACTCGTAGAAGAGTAGAAATATGCACAGGAGTTTTTTATATAAAAGAAAAACCATGCATGCATCAGTGCGGTTCAACACGTCCAGCCCATGCGTCAGTTCATTTCAACACACGTCCATGCGCACCACACGTGCTCGTAGGCGGGTTAGAATCGCAACACGTCACAAAACACACTGCGACTGTCTGCTCGAGTCTCACCACTCGGACAAACCACCCGATACAAACATAACACGTGCCGATCATCGATTGAGGTAGCGCACTGACTAAACCACCCGATAACGATGTGACAGCACATCACGCACGTTTTCCGACTGACTGAACCATCCGACAAAGTGAACCATCGCATAAATTGTGCATTGTCCTGAAAACTGCGCATGGTCCTGACTGACGATCCGACTGTGCACATTCATCAAGTAAACTGCACATCGACTCAGTCTAACCATCGACTAATCTGACTGATCTCGACTGTTCAAATTTAACTCCCAATCAAACTGCCCACTTATGCATATTCCCATGTTCTGAACTAAAAATCTTGCATGATCACTCAACTATGCGCATCATCGGATAACTTTGCGCATGGTTCAGAACATAACCCGACTGGTTCAACCAGTTTGCACATTTCCTCGGCCAAACTACCCTTAAACTGATTTTCTCCGCATAAAATCCCACTTCTCAGTCTAACCGCTTCACTTGGCTCAGTTTTTAACTGGTTGGCTCACGATCGGATTTCCGGCCATCTTGGCCCGGCCACTCGGCCAAAACTTGGCGGATTGCCGGTGCTACAACTCTCCTCCACTTAGTCTAAATTCATTCTCAAATTTTTGCTTTTACCTTTCTTAGGTCGCACCACTTTTTTTTTTGGTCGTGCCACATTGGAAATTTGGCCTTCATCAGATCTCCGGGTTCCCAAGTCGTTTCCTCGTCGCCTTCACAATCCTAGATAACTTGGACGTACTTGACCCGCTTCTTCCTTTTTGTTCTCACTCTAGTCCCAGTTATCTGAACTAGCCTTCCTTCAACAGTCAGATTTTCCCTCAAGTCCATTGGAATTTCTTCCATATGCTATCCCGATTTGTAATCTACTTTCTCAGCTAAGATACATGGTAGACATCATGAAATTGACTCATCGCTCGAGGTAATTCCATCTTGTAGGCCACTTTTCTTATTCTCTCCAACACTTTGAACGGACCCATGTACCTTGGGTTTAGTTTAGCATTCTTTGATGCTTGGTCTTTACCTTTATAGGTGACGATTTTGAGATAAACCATATCCCAACTGCGAATTCAAGCTCTTCCCTCCTTCGATCCGCAAAAATCTTTTGACGGTCTTGAGCTTCTTTCATCTTGATCTTGAGGATCCTGATTTTCTCTGTGGTTTCTTCCACAAAATTTTGACCATAGATGCTTCTCTCCCCCACTTGAGTCCAACAAGTCATATCTTCTACTTTAATGACTCTCCTATCACGTGGTGCTCTCAAAAGCAAGAAACAGTCGCAATATCTTCATGTGAAGATGAGTTCATGGCAGCTACTGAAACAGCTAAGCAAGCTATATGGCTTCAAGTACTCTTAAGTGAAGCTCCAGGAAGACCATACGAAAATGATAATAAGAGTGGATAATAAATCGGAAATTTCTCTCACAAAGAACCCAATATTTCACGGACGTAGCAAACACATACATACTCGATATCACTTTATACGAGAATTATCGAAAATGAAAAAATAGAGGTTCAACATGTGTGTGGAAGCAAACAAAAGGCAGAAGTTTTAACAAAGTCACTTGCAAGAACAAGGTTCAAGAAAATGAGAGATTTCATCGGGATTCAGAATGTGTCTAAATATAACTTCAAGATTAAGAGGGATGTTGACATTATCATAAAAATAAGAAAAGGAAATCACGGGATCATGAGTTATTTAGGAGATATCTAAATATACATATTTTTTTAAGAATTATCTAGAATGTAAATTTTTTCTATTCTATGTTTTGGGAATTTATCTAGGTTTAAGAAATCATGAATCTATATAAAAGTCGGTATAAAGTTGTGATACCATCATAGGTTTTGAGACATAAATTTTGAGATATTTTCTTAAGCTAATAAAAAAGTGAATTCTTTAACCTAATATTTTCGATAGCTATAATCTCAATACTCGAATCAATGCAGAAAGCACAATCAGATGCTAATAATTGGTTCTTAACAAATCAAGTTTCTTAGGAAATTCATACATCATATAATCTCTCTGTAAACCAGAATCTAAAGAGGTGGATTAGACCAAAATCTCCATGGTCCAGATGCAACATTGGAGTGTCTTAGTTCAAGTTTTTAAGGAAAGTAGGAGGCTCATGGATCCTTAAAGACGGAAATGGCAAAGTGTTGATTCATTCC
The DNA here is from genome assembly GCA_900406425.1 of Iberis pinnata. Lineage (NCBI taxonomy): Eukaryota > Viridiplantae > Streptophyta > Magnoliopsida > Brassicales > Brassicaceae > Iberis > Iberis pinnata. Next base: position 15,409 of record OVBE01001161.1, read on the forward strand.
CAAAGAGCATTTTAAGAAATCACTTCAGAGCTTGATGTAGCAGTCACATTAGTTATGTGTGGGCAGTGGAGACTGGAGAGTATGGTTTCACTTAAAAAGCAAGTTGTTATCTTTGGCTTTGAAAACAACCTCCTTGTTCAAGCAATCAATCATCCGGAGATTCATCCAGCTTTATTTGCTTACTCAGATATCATTAAAGCTAAGCTAATTCAAATTCACTCTTAGTCCTCTGTCCTTGAACCTCGGTTTAGGAATAGGCATGCTTTCCTTTTGGCTCAAAATGTGGTTAAAGATGGGAGATGAAACTCGTATTTAGGTACTGGTCATCACTTTGGTTTCAGAGTTTAATCTCCTAAGAGTTACCGTTATGTCAGGTTCATAGGTTCCCTTTTGAACCTTATGGAATGGTTTGTTTTCTTGTTGAAATATGTCTTTGTTTTGGCTTTTTATTTTGAGTTTATTTTGTTGGGCTAAGACATTATGAAACACCCTGACCCATTTTTTTTAAATCCGAGACGGAAAAATTTCAAACCCGGTTAGCCTTAACCGAACCTCCTCGAGGTTTTATATTTTTATTTAATCAAACTACAGTTGTTTATTTCCATATACTCGTACTAACAACATGACATACTAATTATTACTTATAAATCATACACTCTCACCAGTTAACTGACATATGTAATAAAAGTAGAATTAGCTTAATACATACCTTAGAATAAGAGCAAGTTCGACTTACTATGGTGTTCATTTTCCGACCAAGCTTCATTCTTCAACAATCTCGATTAACTATCTTCACCACCTCTCCTTGTTATTTAGTCACACAACCAACCATCCCCACATGACCAAATAACAAATAGAGATGGGTCGGATTATTGGTCCTTCATACATAAGTCCCGAACTCACACCTTGTGCGATCCGACCAGTTACAGTTTCACATGTCTTTTTATTTAGACCAATTCATCGCACCATTTATAATAACATGACTTTACATGTTTTATGTGTCCAAACTCTGATTTCTTGTGCCCATAAGCTACACTAGTGAGTCTAGAGTGTCTCTATAAAATATCAGCACTAACGGATCTCTGTAGATCGCACAAACATCGCTTACCACAAAACCGGTCAAATCTGAAACTACAGTTAACTACGATAAACAGTTCATAAACCTCAACATATCTCCAATTCTAACTGTCCACTTCTTAATCTCATTGTTTAATATAAACTATATAGTTTCATGAATATGACCACAAAAATTCAGTATGATCAGACATGTTTTGACCCTCCAAACGATACCTCAAAGTAGCCAACTTGAAGCAGCTTACGGAATACAAATTTATAAAACTTAATTGTTTATGTTTTCTTGCGGTGGAAGAAACACACGCCATGGCCACATCAGAACTCCGATAACTTCATCGTTTGTGCCTATGGCTTCAACGACATGTATTCGATCAATACCAATCATCGATTTGGCCTGTTATTCTCTGGTTTCGTTCCAAATACCTTTACCAAACCTTAACTTAAAACTCTGAACTATGGATCTTCTTCCTCTTTTCTTTTTACTATCTTCTCTAGTTCAATTCAACAATGGTGAATTTATTAAGAATAGAGCTTAAACCACCATTTCCCATCTCTAATGATGTGTGGCTGGTGGTAATGCGTTGAACATCGATTTAATCTTTACAATCTTCCTTCATCTCACACTCTCTACACTTCTTCTCAACTATTTTCATTGTTTCTCCTCTTTTCCTTTCATCATCAACATCTCCATATAAACGACAAGATCCTCCTCTTTCATAATCGTTCATTTTATCACGTTAAATCGTCTCTTCTTCTCCTTTAATCGCACATTTTCTCTTATGATTAAAACTCTCCTCCTTTCTTCTTCGTAACTTCCCTCACCCTCTCCTTTCTTCCTTCATTTTGTGTTCGGTAACTTCCCTTCTTTTTCAATCCACTAAACTCTTCTTTTTCTTTTAATTAAAAACATTTCTTCTTCTTTTTTTTTCCACTGCAAATAACTGAATTAACAGAATGTTGGATCATCTTTACATAACAAAGAAGCAAGAGAATGAGAAGGTCTATGTAAACTAGTGAATGTAGACAAACTATTGAATTGTTGTTGAGCTAAAAAATATGCACATTTGTTGTTTCTTCGAGGCACCCATTGAAACTTTTTGGACTCAAATTTCCTTGACCACCAAATCACATCTCGGATCCAATTTGCCAAAGTGAAGGAGGCTTGATTTCCATTAAGCAAGTTATATAAAATTTGGTTGTCCCCTTCAAAACACACATGCCTCAAACCTTTAATCCAAACTTGTTGCATAGTGATGAGCAAAGCTTGAACCTCTGCCTCTAAACTACTTTGTAAAAGATTACCAGCTGCAAATTCACCTCCCTTAATTACTCCAATAGCATCACGGCTCACCCAACCAATTGTTGCTGCAATATGAGAGCCTCGGAAGCCAGCATCATAGTTAAACTTTGTCTAAGCCGGGTCTGGACGAGACCAACCAGTTCTTGAGACATGAGATCGTAATGGTAGTACAGTAGAAGGTTGTGACTGAGATGATGGTGAGTTTTGTTCTTTCCATTATTCTGCATCCCTTCCTGCATATTGTACAATACTTGCCCAAGAATCAAGTTTATTTTGAAATAGCAATCTATTCCTAGATTTCCATAAATTCCAGATCATGTATAAAGGTAAACCAACAGAATTTTGATTAGTAGACAATGGTATCCAATCTAAAAGATGCAATAATTTACCTTCTAGACTAATATAAGGATCTAGTAGATCTAATGAAGCTGAGCTTATGGAATTTCAAACTAGACATGTTTCATGACATTCAAATAGAATATGTGAAATTGTTTCAGATTGGTTACATCTAAGAAACTGACCAATTGAAGGCACACCTCTCCTAACAAGTTCAGAGCCAACAGGGAGTATATTAGATACAGCTTTCCAAATAAAATGTTTAAGTTTAGGTGGAACATTACATTTCCAGATTTGTGATTTTATTGTTAGATTAATATTATTAGTGTTTAATGAAGGAGAAGAGGAATTCATATGAGAACCTAGCCAATAACCAGACTTAACTGAATATTCTCCATTAGAGTTATACTGCCAACCTATAGCATCCAGACACTTATCACGAGTCAACTTTATTGATAAAACCAGAGGAATATCTACCTCACTGATATAGTGATTAACCTTAGCAATATCCCACAACCTAGTTACCTCATTAACTAAATTAGACACTTTATCAATCTGTCCTGAATAAAAATCTTTTTTTCCTAGGGGGTCTAGGAGGGTGAACTGGCAACCAATTGTCATACCACACACGAGTGTTATGACCTGATCCTATGAGGACCCTTAGTCCTTTCTGAAGTAAGTCTTTGCCAGCTAGTATAGATTTCCACCCATATGAAGCCTGAATACCTAAATTAGCTTGCAATACATTTGTTTTTGGATAATATCTTGCTTTTAAAAGTCTGGCTAACAGAGAGGTTGGGTGCTTAAGCAACCTCCAGCATTGCTTAGCTAAAAGTGCCTGATTAAATAGTTCTATATCCTTAAAGCCTAAACCTCCTTCTTGTTTAGGAATGCAAACTTTATCCCAAGATAACGAATGCATAGCATTCTGGTTATTTGAAGATCTCCACCAATATTGTGAAACTACTCTATCTATGTCTTCACAGATAGTTTTTGGGAGTTGGAAACAAGACATTGAATAAATAGGCATTGCAGTACCAATTGATTTTAGTAATATCTCCTTGCCTGCTAGTGACAGAAACTTATTGCTCCAGCCCTGAGTTCTCTCCTTGATTTTTTAAACTATATACTGAAATAAGTCTACCTTTTTTCGACCAAACTGAGAGGGTAAGCCTAAGTATTTACTATAACCACCTTCATTATAAATGTTAAGATAATTTCTAATCCTAGTTTTCATTGATGGACAAACTCTTGTACCAAAAGTAATAGCAGACTTCTGCAAATTTATCTTTTGTCTTGAAACTGATTCATACTTAACAAGAAGCTCTTTAATTGCTAAGGCTGAGGTTAGCTTGGCTTGGCAAAAAAACATAGAATCATCAGCAACAAGAAGATGATTTATTTCAGGTCCTTGTGCACTTGGCTTAATACCTTTGATTCTATTACTAACAGAGGCAAGTTGTAATATAGAACTAAGAATTTCAGAACATAATATAAAAAGATAAGGGGACAAAGGGTCCCCTTGTCTCAAGCCTCTTTGAGGGTGAAAACAATCCTTAGAAGATCCATTTATAAGGATTGAATAGGTCACTGACTTAACACAATTCATAATCCAGTTAATCCAAAGAGGATGAAATCCCATATAGTTAAGAACATTTTCTAAAAAAGACCATTCTAATCTATCATATGACTTTGTTATATCTGTTTTGATAGCCACGAAGGAACTAGAAATACGTCTTCTAACTCTTAAACTATGTAACAATTCATGGGCTATTAAAACATTATCTGTTATCATACGATTAGGAAAAAAAGCAGATTGTTCCTCAGAAATCAAATGAGTCAGGATTGGCTTTAATCTATTGACTAAAAATTTTGAAACTAGTTTATAACTAACATTGCATAGATATATTGGCCTAAAGTCTGACATTCTAATTGGCACATCTATTTTTGGTATTAGACAAAGGTTTGTGTGATTGAGGTCCTTATCTAATACTCCTATTGTTAAAAAAATTATTCACTAAAGAGAACAGATCCAATTTAACAACATCCCAAAATTGTTGATAGAACTCACTGGTGAAACCATCAGGACCAGGAGCCTTTGAAGGCCACATAGAGAATAAAACTGTCCTTATCTCTTCCATTGTTACAGGCCTAATGAGATCAGAGTTCATCTCCTGTGTAACACGTTTCTGAAAGCCTTCAAATACATAATGTTGATGTGTGATATCTATTCCACCACTCTGATAGACTCCTTTAAAATAGTTGACAGCAACTTTAGAAATGCTATCTTCAGAATGTTGAATGTTGCCATGGTCATCTAAAATATTAGATATCCTATTTCTAGCCCTTTTTCCCTTTAGCTACAACAAAGAAATATTTGGTATTTCTATCCCCCTTAGTGAGCCAATTGTTTATGCTCTTAATCTTCCAATACGTTTCTTCATTAAGGTAAGCAATAGCTAATTCCCTTCTAAGATTAGCAATATCTAAAGTAGTAGCACCATTAATTATACTACTGTTTAGAAGGCCTTTTAATCTGAGGATTTCTTCATGAGAATTACACCTGTTGTTTCTTTTCCATTTTGAAATCTGACTTCTACAGCTAACCATACGGTTTTTCCAAGACATGTTATTTGATCTAGTCCAAAATTCATTAATCATATTCTAAAAACCTTCATTACTACCTAATCTACCATCATACTTAAAGGAACCTACTCTAGAAACATCTGTAAAATCCGCAGTAACCATAACTGGTCTGTGATCACTAATCCTAATTTCTAAGAATTCAGCAGACAATTTGGTAAATAAATTGAAACCCTCTGTGTTAGCTACAGCTCTATCTAAACAACAAAAAATATCATGTTGGCCTCTTTTGCCATACCATGAAAACTTGTCACCTAAATAAGGGAGATCTTGAAAATCGCAATTGACATATAGTTGTCTTAATGGTTGAAGAGATCTTTCTGATCTTAATATACCACCCTTTTTCACTGTTAAATCTTATTTGATTAAAGTCACCAAAAGCTACCCAAGGCTCTAACCTAGAGTGTGTTATATCTGCCATTTTATTCCATGTAATTTGTCTTAAAGAAGGAGTTGGATGACCATAAACACAAGACAAATAGAAAAGTTTTTCATTTAACTTAACTGAAAGATCTACAAGATTTGGAGAAGAAAATAAAACATCAACAACAACAGACTGATTCCACATAACAACTAACCCTCAACTGAGGCCCCTAGGTGGAACTGAAAAACTATTAATAAATCCTAAATCCTTAACAACTTGATTAACTAACTGATTTTGCTGCTTTGTCTCCACGAGGTAGATGATATCTGGGAGTTGTTTCCTAACAATCTCCTTTAGATGTCGAACTGCAAAGTCACTACCTAGACCTCTGCAGTTTCGACCTAGCATCTTCATGGTGTTGGTGGTGGATTAGGGCCCACCGCACCTCCAGTTGTGTCAGATTGTTGATGATTTACTTCAACAGAAGATGACTCCAAAGTCTCACCAGAGAGAGTCCTTGAACAGATTAGACCAGTACCATTTATCATCTTCCTCTTTTTGTTCTTAACCTCCTGAGCATCTTTCATTTTTTCACTATAAAATGGATCTAGCATTGGATCCATATTCCATTCAGAGGAAAACATATTAACCATTGGACCTTGTTCTATGACCTCCTGTTGTTCTGGTTGATGCTCTATCAGATGGTTAAGCTCCTCCATCATTTCATTGACCTGTTCTTCAGCCTGAACATGTGCATTAGGTTGTGCTCCATGTTCCTGAGCATTATTCTCTTCTGGATCCAACTCCTCAATAAGAATACCCCCTTGTCCTTGAAGATTGTGAGGTGGACCACCACCATCTTCATCACTGCTATCCTCATCCGTGTCTTGTGCAAGTCCCCCATTTTGAATTAAGCATGCTCCAGAATCATGTGTTAATCTACCACATGTCACACAAAACCCCCTTAACCTCTCATATCTAAGAGACAGAAGAGTATTCTCTCCAATCGAGAATTGAAAATTTTGAACAAACTTCAGGGGTACATCAATGTTCCAATTGAGTCTTACACGCACATACTCCATACATGTTCCATTTACTGGATCAAAATCCACCTCCATTAGGAGCCCTAAAGCTCTGCCTATAACTGTGATGACCTGGTGGTTTAAGAATTGGAAAGGTATCCCCCTAATATGTACCCAGAATGGAATAAACTGCAAATCAAAAGGACCCACCTCAGGTGTCCAACGTACCAAAACCAGCATTATATCCGCAAATGCCCAAGGTCCCCTTCTGAGTACATTTTCCATAGACTCCATTGATGGGAACATAAATTGAAATCGCCTACCCTCAATTATCCTACCATGGACTAAACCACCTAGACCCCAATTGTGAGGCATTGAGGCAACTATGGCCCTGAGATTTTGTTTGCGTGGCATTAAGGGTCTGCCTATGATGGAGAATCTATTTTCAGCCATTGCTTCATCTAGTAAAGCAATGGGAAGGGCAATGGGAGGATCATTGATCCCCAGATCAATCTCCTGAATTTGACGGCCAATATTTTCAGCCATGTTTGTTAAAGAGAGGTTTTTGTTATTTTTGTTTCTCGTTATGTGAATTTGAGAATAGAATTGCAATTTAGCAAAGAGAAGAAGTTGGGGATTTACCTGCGAATTCCTGGGAATTAAATAGCCAGGAATGAAGAAACTACCCTGTAGTTGAAATTCATCACACATCGTGGAGATGCAAGTGGGGATAACGGGTTGTAGAAGCCACGATCGCACAATCGGTAAGGCCACACCCCCCCCCCCCCCCCCANGCACCACCACCCAAAGATTATGATGTCGAATTTCGTCATTCCGATGAATTGAAATCACCGGAAAAATTGCTGCGGATTTTATCGGAACAGTCGCCATTGTGTACGAAAAGTATAAATTTTTATATTACATTTCTTCTTTTTATTTTGTCTTTTTGATGATGCAAAACAATTACACTTTAATTAATAAGTGTTTTTTTAAACCATTATCATTAAACTCAATATTCCCGCATTTCATATACTTATTCGGTTTATCAAGTTTCACGGGATTTTTAGCACGCGGGTGTTACATATTACCCTGTTTGAGTTTTGATCAATCTATGTGGTGTTGACAAAATCAAACATGATTCACTGATTACATATGCAGTAGTTGACTAAATTAAACATTATAAAAGTCAAAGAAAAAGAAACTAATGGCAAATCCCGAAAATATCTCGAACTCAAAGCCTCTTTCCCACATTCTGTTCTATAAAAATCAAACAAAGGCTTGTGTCATTGTGTGTGTGGGCGAAGAATTTGAAGACACAAAGGCACAGACGTGTCTGAGAAGATGAGACTAAAAAATCTCCAACAGAACCTTCTTTGCTAGTTAGTTAGAAGATGGGGTTACAGTTAGAGAGTTTAGTGGAGAAAATAAAGTCGAAGGTTGGTTTGTTCAGGAAGAAGAAGAAGAAGCCTTACATCAAAATGGATAAAAGCTCGAGCGTCAGAGTCGAGATTCGTCGTAAAAAGACTAGAGATCTCATCGATAAGACCTTAAAAGTCGCTGATCGTCCTGGCAAACGAAATCTATTCTAAATATATTTTTATTTTTCTTTCTTCAATTTCTCATATGTTTGTTCATACTGTTTCTGCTATTTGGGTTTCGAATTCAGGAGATCAATTGTGTAATGTGTGGATAGTTTGTGGAAATAAATAACGATGAACAATATTAAACGTCTATGACGATGATTCATTACTCATGATTGATCTAAGAGACCGAAATATAAATATTAATAACAAATTTTTAGAGTTACGTTGTCTTATTTTAATGGAGGTTAGTTGAAAAACTTTTAAAAACATCGAATTTAATTTAATATTCCCAGAAGAAACCGGTTTAAAAGCGTGATATCGGTTTAAGTTGAATATAAGAAAGAGTTTCATTATAAACTCACAAAATCACCTTCTACAACTGCACTTAAAAATTGAGACATTAAAGATTAGGAAGAAAATTCAGACCAAGAAACAGATATGTAAACTTACATATGCTTTAGGAAGCCAACAGTGCTTCGACTTTCGCAATCTGTTCTTCCTCTGTCGCTTTGGCCGGACTTTTGTTCGCCTCTTCAAACAAGTCATGGTCCCATTTCTTCTCTTCTCTTGTCCAGCTTCCATGAAACCCACTTCGCCCATTGTTGTTGAATGTGTCTCTATCAGCTCGATAACTCTGTCTGCTTCCCGTACCTCTTTCATCATCTCTGTTCCACATTCTGTCTCTTCCCATTGCTGGTCTCTCATGTCTTTCTGAGTGCATATTGCTCCTCCAATTTCTCTCGTAATGTCTACGGTCACTTGAATTTATGTCTTTTACCTCCTCAGTTCTTGTTCTGTCTGTGTTGTTCCTAGATTCCTCTGGAATCTTCTTCTCCCTGAAGGCCGGTCGTTTCCTAGTGAGTGCTCCTTGGGTATCGTCACTCTCGTGGAACCTATCATGCCGCCACATGCTTTTGTCGTCGTCTTTACGATCATCTCCAGACCTTCGATTACTCTGATCTCTTGATTCTCTCCAAGATCCTCTCTCTTCAAACATATAAAATCAAGTAATATATTTATAAGAGTTCCGAACTCCTCTGTAGCTAAAGTACATATATTATATTTAGTATGCATATATCCTTATGAGTTATGGAATGAATAACAGGAGAAAGAAGCTCCAGGAAGAATTACCATAATTTGTTCTTCTGTCATCTTTGCCACCACTACGACGATCATCGTGCTGTTATAAGACACGCACAGGCAAGCCATAAATTTACATAAATCTGAGCATCGGAAGGTTAAAGAGTTTTAGCTTTTTCATTGGAAATGACACTCAAAAAAGCTTCTAAAATCTCCCATGACCAATCATGTAGTTCATTAATAGCAAGAAAGAACGAAGAATTCCAAGATAGTAACATTAAGAATGTCAACAAATGGAAAATAGAGCTTGTTGAACCTGATGATAGGGTCTAGAACGAGGTCCTTCTGCCATATGAGGAGCTTGTTTGGCCGGCTCATGACGTCCAGAGTGCTTCTTCTCATTGTCTTTTCTCAAACCTTGAGTGTCAGGTTCAAGCGGCGCAGCATCACGCAGAGACTTGGGTGGCTTCTTATCTGTCTCAGTACCATCTGTGACTTCCAAATCCTTCCTACTCAGAACACGTTCTGCTTCATGTTTGCCATCTCTTCTTGACCTCTTAGGACTAATGGCAAACATAAATGACAATCTTTCAGACTGTAATACCAGAAAAATGATCATAAGCTCTAGTAAAGAGCGGTTTCAAACTAAAGAGTGTTCCACTAAGCTATTCAAAAATCGCTTATAGACTCAACTATTAAGTTGTGAAGTGTGTATCTTTTTTTCAAAATGTAATGCTTTAAGAGTCTAAACCGATGACCATCTTCAACGAGAATCAATGTAACCAAATAGAGCAGATAGATCACAGAAGGATTTATGGAAGTAAAATTTAGCTAAATTTTCTTCAGAAACAAAGCGCATTACAGCACAATTACTTCAGCACGAGATTTCTCCTTGTTACGAACTGAATCTTATTTATGAACACAGAAGGAATCTCAAAGAAGAAAATGAGTGTTAAAAGTATAGAGAATCAGACCTGGGTTCGCGATCCAATCTAGAACGTTGTCTTTTTGGGTCAGAATCTCTGCTATCTCGCCTGGACATGGTTTCTCTTCTCCACGAGATTTTTAGGGCTTACTCTTTCACTTTCCACGCCTGTAACATTTTATCTCAGAATTGACAGTATCCTCTTAATTATAGTCTCCACCTCATATTTCTCGAAACACCAGAAATGTCCTCCATAAGTTGGAATTGTGCTACTTAAACCCACTTAACCGGCAATTTCGGTTCTCTGATCCAATCTTTGTCTAACTAACGCAAAGCATAATAGGTTTTTTAAAAATATCTTGACACATGTTTAAATAAAAGCTGAAAATATATTAAAAAATAATAATAATCCAAGAAAACGAGTATCTTTTTTTTAACACGATTATATTACTAATAGAAAGAACAAGCATAACAAAATAAGCTCGGCATACCAAGCTACAAAGACGAAAACAAGCTAAAACAAAGAAAAAGAAGAGGAAAAGATCAAGAAGACCACTCCCGATGATGGCGCAGCGACGTTTTATAGTGGTAATTGCCAGAAGGTCGGAAAGATCAATCTTACTAATACAACAGTATGTTCAGAGACTAAACGAGCAACCACTGGCATCGACTATCGAAGCTTTACCAATAAAACGGAAGGTTGCCTACCTGACGGACCTACCTTCTTGGGGAAACGAAGCAGAAAGCTGGTGAAAGGAAGAGCCCGATGCGATTGAAAAGGCACACATCCTAGCCTGACCTCCGTTGAAACAAACAGGTCTCTCCCGGAGAAAACCTCACAAACAGAGCGAGAGCGCTTGTCGACGATACCTCAACATGACGGACGAGCACAAGGAGCCGAGACGAAAACTCGCACCAAGAAACTAACCCGCAGCGGAGCACCTTTACCACCGTCACCCATAATTACCAAATGTCGAACCGGGAACGTGAAGACGAACCTTGGAATGGTCGATTCATCGAGGAAGTACAGGTGATTCGGCCCCGAAGCCGATGATAAAAAGGCTACAAACCAACCGAACACCCCGAACACTAGCCTTATTCATTACAACACCAACATAACTAACGCGCACTAGAGGTAACACAGATAGGAAACACCGCACAAAATACCGAAACCAAGAGAGAACCTTTACCCATTCCGGACAGGAACACATCTAGCTCATCCCCATCGATGAAGAAAAGGCAGGCCTGCGACCTAGAAGTTTGAAAACCGCACATATGAAGCCGGCACCAAACAAACCCCCTGAAGAAGACTCCAAAACTACCATCAACCAAAGAAAAAGGAGATTGCCTGAGACCGGAAGGGGAGGAGGGTCACAACCGTTGGCCCAGCCACTTCAGCTCCGACGAGCCTCCAAGAATAGCCCTAGACCAAGCGGTTCTTCTTTGTCTCGGACAAATGGATTCCACCTCAACCCGAAACCAAAACACGAGAACAAAACAGATCTAAAACGAGAAAAGAAAGGGGGATCCGACGGTGGTGCTAAGAGAGCCACCAAACCGCCGGATCCATAAAAACAAAGAGAAGCGGCGCTGCTAGGATAAAGAGAAGGGGAATCGCTTTGCCAGGAAAAACGAGTATCCATAATTACTATTTTTTGGTAATATGGATACCGAATATTTAATATAATTTATTAGTTAGAATTATTAAGGCTTGAAGCAACATAAAGATTTGGCAATTTTAAGATTCTAGGAGTTTAGGTTTAATTATTTTTCTAAGATTATATTTGTGATGGAGACTAAGAACAAAAAGAATGTTTTGGTGCATTTGTACGAGTGGTTAAGGTGTGATAGGGATATACTATAAACCCAAGAGGTTTTAGTGGTGGTTTGGCTTGTTTTTGGAAGAGTAATGTTAAAGTCTCCACGTTGTATGTGATAGATGAAGAATATTCTCTTTATATTACGTAGTCAAATACAGTTGAGTTTGTATAGTTTTACACTCCTGAAATCCTGTAACAACTCTGGCTATATTATGTCATTCTAAATTATCAATACAGTCAGTGAATTCAAACACTTTCATGGTATCAGACAGCTTACGCTTCTGATTTCTTTTCTTTCTTCCCTTTTCAAACTTTCTTCTTCTTCTCCATCGATCCTTTCTCTTCTCTTTCAATGGCTACCAACATTGAGCGTGCGTTCGGGGTCACGAACATCAAGTCTCACATTCCATTGATTCTTGATCTCGATGATCACAATTACGACGCTTGGCGTGAGTTAGTTCAAACACACTGCTTAACCTTCGATGTCTCTGGACACATCGATGGAACTTCTGTCCCTAGTGGCGACAACGACACAAATTGGCAGAAGCGCGATGGCTTGGTCAAGCTTTGGATTTATGGCACTCTTGCTCCGGATCTCTTCCGAAGCTCCTTCAAAACTGGCGGTACTGCTCACGACATCTGGATTAGGGTTGAAAACCAGTTCCGAAACAACAAAGAAGCTCGAGCAATTAAATTGGATAACGAGCTTCGCACTCTTGAGATCAGCGACCAATCTATTAAAGCTTACTGCCAGAAATTGAAATCGACTTCCGATCTTCTGGCCAATCTCGACGCTCCAGTTTTCGACCGTAATCTTGTCATGTACCTCCTTAATGGCTTAAATGAACGTTTTGACAACATAATCAACGTCATCAAGCATCATGAGCCATTCCCGACTTTTGAATCTGCAAAGTCAATGCTGGAGATGGAGGAATCTCGTCTCATAAAATCACATAAACCTTCTGCTCACCACACTGATCAAGTTTCTTCCTCCTCAGCACTTACCGTCACTGATGACAAAACCAACCGACAGCCTCATCACAGAACCGCAACACCAACAATAGAGGAAATCGTCGCAACAATAACACCAGATATAGAGGACGACACATTAACCAACGCAACAATACTCAACAATGGATTCCTAATTATTGGGGTTCACCTTTCAACAATGGAATGGACAGTTTGTTCCATGAAATCCTATGATTCAATCACAAAATCAAAATAGAGGTTTACTAGGCCCACGTCCAAATTTTTTGTCACACCAAAATGCAAATGTTGTTGAAGCATTGATGCAGCCCACAACTGACTTTTCTCATGCTTTCAACACAATGACTTTGTCTGATCCATCCATGTCTGATTGGTATATGGACAATGGCGCTACTGCGCACCTCGCGTCTTCAGTTGGTATGATACAATCTAACCTTAATCATAACATTGATCATTCTGTTATTGTAGGAGATGGTTCCAAAATCCCAGTTCTTTGCTCAGGCTCTGCTTCAATTCCCTCTAATAATCGCTCTCTCTCTTTGAACCAAATTCTAGTTACACCAAATATTGTCAAAAATCTTATTTCGGTTCATAAATTTACAAGAGATAATTTGTGCTCTATTGAATTTGATTCCTTTGGCTTTTCTGTAAAGGACTTTCAGTATGTATCTAAAAATATTTTGAATATGAATATAACTATTGGCTCTTTTAATTTTTTTAATTATCTAATATATGGACATCCTATTCAAAAGGAAAGACATAAAGTTTGTGAGAAGTTGCTAAGAATAGGTGTAAATTGTTGGAACTCATTTTTGACAAAGTGGTTTTTGTCAAAATCGAAGTAAATTTGAATGAAAAATTAGACAGCTAAATTAGCTGGAAAGATTAGCTAGTTCAGCTAGGTGAGTAAAAGGACAGCTCAACCAAGCTCAATGAGCTCAATGAGTACTAACCTAGCTGGATGGACTGGTCTGCTAACACTCAAGCTTAATGAACTAAGGAGTGAAGTAGCTTAAGGTGAAAGGTCACCAATTGAAAAGGTGTAACAAAGGGGTGTGTCTTTTCATATGAAAAGGTGTCTTGACCAAATGTCACATCCTTTCACATGATGCTTCTTCATCACCTATAAATAGAGCATCTCTCATTCATTTTCTCTCATCCATTTTTCTCAATCAACATCAGAAAACAAGGTGGATTTCGATATTGAATAAAGAGATAAAAATAAATATCGATAAAATCTTCAAACGTTGTTCCAATAAATACTCCCTTCCAAAGTTTCGGGAGTATTCACAGATACTAAGGTCGATAGGCTTTATTAAGAGTACATCTTAATAAAGACGCTTAATGGTTGTATCCTGTGATTCTGAAATTGCGGTAAACCGTCTTACTACGGGCAATTTTTAGAATTAAGGAAAGAGTTTCGACTCGATTCAGTAAATTTTAAGATTTAAACGTTTTAAACTCGATTATAACTAAATCCGGTTTTACGGTCCCAATAATCTTAATTCTAAAAAATCCGCTCTAGCTACCGCTTTATATAGGATTTCGGTTTTAACGGTTTAAAACGTTTAACCGGTTCGTGATCGTTTTAAAATGTTTCTGCGATATAGTACTGATAGTTTCCGGTTTTGCGATGAAAACCAATTTTGCGATAAAAACCGAGAATACTGAAAATGTCCATGGACAAATTTATTGGTCTCCTACGACGGGTCCAAAAAGGTGTGAACCGAAGACGGGTCCGAGAAGGTGCGAAGCTAGGACGGGTCAGAAAAGGTGCGAACCTAGGACGGGTCTGAAAAGGTGCAAACCTAGGACGGGTCCAAAAAGGTGCAAACCTAGGACGGGTCTGAAAAGGTGAAAACCTAGAACGGGTCAGAAAAGGTGCAAACCTAGGACGGGTCCGAAAAGGTAAGAACCGAAGGACGAGTCTAAAATGGTGCGAACCAAGGACAGGTCCGAAAAGGTGTGAACCAAGGAAAGGTCCGAAAGGATGCAAATCAAGGACGTGTCTGAAAGGGTGCAATCCAAGGACGACTCCGAAAGGGTGCGAACCAAGAACGGGTCCGAAAGGGTGCAAACCAAGGACGGGTCCGAAAGGTTACGAACTAAGGACGGGTCTGAAATGGTGCAACCTAAGGACGGGTCCGGAAGGGTGCAAACTAAGGACGGGTCTGAAAAGGTGCAAACCAAGGACGAGTCTGAAAGGGTGCAAACCAAGGACGGGTCCAAAAAGGTGCAAACCAAATACAACCTCGAAAAGTTGCAAGACACATACGGCATCGAAGAGTTGCAAGACGCATAGACCTCGAAGAGGTGTAAGACACATACAACGTCGAAAAGGTGCGAGTCTCATACGGGCTCGAAGAGATGCGAGTCTAACATGACCTCGAATAGGTGCGAGTCGCATACGGGCTCAAAGAGGTACGAGTCGTACATGGGCTCAGAGAGGTGTGAGTCGCATACGGGCTTGAAAAGGTGTGAGTCGTATACGAGCTCGAAGAGGTGCGAGTCACATACGGGCTCGAAGAGGTGAGAGTCGTATATGCTTGCTCAAAGAAGTGCAAAATGAATACGAGCTCGAAGAGGTGCAAGTCGAATATGACCTCGAAGAGGTGCAAGACTCATACAGCATCGAAGAGGTGCGAGCTGCATACGGGCTCAAAGAGGTGCGAGTCGAATACGACCTCAAAGAGGTACGAGTCGTATACGGTCTCGAAAACGTGCGAGTCGTACACGGGCTCGAAGAGGTGCGAGTCAAATACGGCCTCAAAGAGGTGCGAGTCACAGATGGGTTCAAAGAGGTGCGAGTCGTACACAGGCTCGAAAAGGTGGGAGTTAGAAACCGCACTCTCAAAGAAATAATGAATGCATTGTTGCAAGAATCATAGTTACCCCAGTCAATGTGGGCGGAAGTTTTGCTTACTACGAGTAGTATACTCAACTTTTGAAAGGTATGCTACCATCTTAGAAACACCTCAAAGTGTGGGGGTGCCTTGCAAAGGTTGATACTTAAGAAGTATAGTGGCTTTGAAATTTGGTGGAAGATATTCCCATGTGGGAAAAACTAGTACCAGCATTATGTGTACACTTTGACAGTCAATCAGCTATCTCTCGGGCACAAATTATATTGTATAATGGCAAATATTGGCACATAAGAAGACAACATAAGACCACTAGAAACTTGATCTCCACAGGAGTACTCACGATAACATGTATCAAATCTGCCGATAACCTAGCTGATATGTTCACTAAAGGTTTGGCATGAGATCAAGTAGAAAGATCATCACGAGGAATGGGTTTAATATCATATGACGAAAGATGAAGTTTGATGGTAACCCTACCCATGGGCGAAGATACGTTATAACAAAGGGGTGCTAGTGCACCCATGATAATTTTAAAAATTAATATAATTTTATTTGCAATTAATTATATATTTATTAAAATTAAATATATATATATCACCATATTTTTATCAATTAAAAAAATGTGCACCCACTAAATAAATGGTTTGGATTCGCCCCTGACCCTACCTAACTGGCTGGAGATCCCAAGAAATAGGTTCAAGGGGAAAACAACTTCAAACTAAATCTACCCAAACACTGTGAGACTAGTTTCTCTACCCAGTTCCCAACTTCAAAGTTTGATGATGAAACAGTGTAAATCCTGTTAGTAACAAGGTTAAGCTTGAAGCTTTTAATGATTCCATAACTTTTTGAGATGAGTATTACATGATACTTTTGCAAAAGATATTAGCATATCACCTAAATAAGTGTGAATAAGGTCGATTCTAGGAGAGAGATGGAAAGGTTATCTCTCCAAGTCAATCATGATACCAGGTTTGTTCAGGGTCGAAATGAACACAATAGAGAACTTAGTTTTTGTGAGAAAATGAAATTGTGTTATACATGTTGTCTAGGTCTAAACAAAAGCCCGGGGGGTTCAAGACATCGCATTCACTCCCTGGTCGAGTAAATCTGACATGTATTAACTATGATTGGTTCAAGGCGTATGCTACCAACTCAAATGCAGTGATTTTTCTCAATACTCTCGAAAAGTCCTTCTATCTAGCTTCTTAGGGAATCTAGTCGGTCTATTCTTTCGAGTCTCTAGAGTTTTCATATGTTTAGGATTATTTCTATTCATGTGGGGGATTGTTGGAACTCATTTTTGACAAAGTGGTTTTTTGTCAAAATCGAAGTAAATTTGAATGAGAAATTAGACAGCTAAATGAGCTAAATTAGCTGGAAAGATTAGCTAGCTCAGCTAGGTGAGTAAAAGTACAGCTCAACCAAGCTGAATGAGTACTAACCTAGCTGGATGGACTGGTCAGCTACCACTCAAGCTTAATGAACTAAGGAGTGGAGTAGTTTAAGGTGAAAGGTCACCAATTGGAAAGGTGCAACGAAGGGGTGTGTCTTTTCATATGAAAGGTGTCTTGACCAAAGGTCACATCCTTTCACATGATGCCTCTTTGTCACCTATAAATAGAGCATCTCTCATTCATTTTCTCTCTTCCATTTTTTTCTCAATCAACAACAGAGTGGTTTTCGAATATTGAATAAAGAGATAAAAAATAAATACTGATAAAATCTTCAAACGTTGTTCCAATGAATACCCCGTTCCAAAGTCTCGAGAGTATTCACATATACTAAGGTCGATAGGCTTTATTAAGAGTACAACTTAATAAAGACGCTTAACGGTTGTATCATGAAATTCTGAAATTGCGGTAAACCGTCTTACTACAGGAAATTTTTAGAATTAAGGAAAGAGTTTCGACTCGACTCCGTTAATTTTAAGATTTAAACGTTGTAAACTCGGTTATAACTAAATCCGGTTTTATGGTCCCTACATAAATAAGAAGCGTCCCTGGTGTTTGTTGGGTGATTTCAATGAATTGACTCATAGTTGTAAGAAATAGAGGAGTAAGAAAATCTGAAGCCTCTTTTTCGGATTTTAATGACATGTTAAAGCACGGTGGTATGTTCGAATTGGATTCTGAAGGTAACCCTTTCACTTGGAGGGGATGGAGATACAAGCATCGGGTCCAATGCAGATTGGATAGGTGTTTGGGTAATACCTACTAGACCAGTATGTTTTCAAATGCAATACATATTTTTATGGACAAAAGAGGATTTGATATAGACCAGTTAGAGTCCAGCTTTATCCAAGAAGTAATGAGTTCCAAGGCAGTTTCAAATTTGATAAAAGGTGGGCAGAAAATACGCATGTAAGGGAGATAATCAGAGACTCTTGGATCCATCAAGTGAGAAGGACCAGGCCTCTATATGTGCTAATAGAAAAATTGCAGGAGAAATCTTAGTGTGTGGAAGAAACAGTCACGAGTTAATTCAGGAACCAATATACATGTTTCATAAAAGGACTTAGAGAATGAAGAATCTTCTGATATGCCTTCAACCAAGAAAGTATATGACCTTAAAAAAACAATTGTTAGAGGAATACAAGAAAGAGGAATCTTACTGGAGTCAAAATAGTAGAGAAAAGTGGTTGAAAGATGGTGAAAAAAATACTAAGTTTTTTCACGCATCTGTCCAAGAGGCTAGGAAACAATTAAGAATCAAAACTCTAAAGAATAGTGAAGGTATTGATCATGTGGCGGAAGCATCAAGGGAGAAATAGCAGCAAATTACTTCAGGATCTCTCTTTAAATCAGCTAAGGGTAGTATCAATAGAGATGATTTCAGAGGAATGAAAAGAAAAGTGAATCAGGAAACGAACCTCAACCTAATAGCACCAATCTCACCAGATGAAGTTAGATAAGCAGTATTCTCCATAAGATGTAATGTTGCCCCTGGTAGTGATGGGATGACATCAGTGTTCTTTTAAAGGTACTGGCAGTTGAAAGGTGGAATTGTTACACATGAGGTAATTCAGTTGTCTGAGACATGATCCATGCAAAGAGATTGGAATTTTACTCTTATTAGCCTTATACCTAAAAAACCAGAACCTGATTAGATCAAAGATCTAAGACCAATTAGTCTTTGTTCAGTTTTATATAAAATCATTTCAAAAGTTCTGGTTGAGAGATTTAAGCCAATTATGAACAAGATTATCTTTCCCACCCAATCGGCGTTTGTGCCTCAAATACTTATATCATATAATATATCGGTTGCTCATGAATGTATTCATGCCCATTCAACAGATGACACTATATCAGAGTTCATGGTAATAAAAATGGATTTATCTAAAGCCTATGATAGGCTTGAATGGAATCACCTGCATATGATCTTAGAATTGTTGGGCTTTTGTCAAACTTGGGTTAGATGGGTGATGTAGTGTGTAACTACAACTTCTTTTGTTGTCTTAATTAACAATCAACCATATGGAGTCACTGAGCACAAAGAGGACTTAGATAGGGAGAACAATCTCTCATTTCCTCTTTGTGTTAAGTACTGAAAGGTTGATTCATTTGCTGAAAAAAGCCGAGAGAAAAGGTTTTTTTCAAAGGAAGTAGACTATGAGAATCTGTTTCAAGTGTTACAGGGTTATTTTCAAGCGTCAGGGCAACTGCTGAATCAAGACAAGTCGTCTATTACGTTTGGGACCAAGGAACCAGGAGATACTAAAACTTCAATTAAACGACTCACAAAGATTGATCAAGAAGGGGGTTTGGGCTTCTATCTAATATTATCTGAGAGTATAAAAGGGTCAAAAACAAAGGCTTTCACATTTATCCAAGACATAATTCAAGCCAAATTATAAGGGTGGTATAACAAATTTCTATCACTAAGCGAAAAAGAAATTCTCCTCAAATCGGTATTATTAGCCCTACATGTCTATGTCCTCTCATGTTTTAAATTAACTAAAGCTTCAGCATCACAAATTTCGAGTGCTACAGCAAGGTTTTTGTGGTCACCTAATCAAGGTAAAAGGATTAATACATTGGGTGAATTGGGATATCATGTGCTTACCTAAGGAAATATGAGGTCTTGGTTTTAGAGATGTCATTTGCTTTAATCAAGCACTTTTAGCCAAACAAGTATGGAGGATTGTGAAATACCCACATAGCATTTTGGCTAAACTTTTGAAGAGTAGATACTTCCCGGGTGATACAGTTCTTAAAGCTAAGAAATGTGTAATAGATTCTCATGGATGGACAAGCTCACTGTTTGAAAGAGATTTACTTATAAAATGCCTTCCAAAAAGGATTGGAAATGGGAAAAACACAAAGGTATGGACAGATTTCTGGATCAAAGATGAGAAAATGAAGCAACCTCTCATTAAGCTAGTTACAATTGATTTGGATATGACTGTGAATGAACTTATAGATGTGAGAACCATAAACTAGGGTTTTGTAAAACTGCAGGAGAATTTCTTTGCACAAGATATTCGACTAATCTCAAGGATGAGGCCAACGATGTTTATTGATGATTATTGGATATGGAAAGGATCAATTAGTGGAGAATACACTATTAAATCAGGTTATTGGTTGGCTTTTAATGATATCAAAAAGGAGGAGATAAGTGAGGTAGATGTTCTACCTTCCAATAATCCAATAATTAATCAGATTTGGTCTCTAAAGGCTCCAACGAAAATTAAAATCTTTCTATGGAAAGCTTGTAAAAGAGCCATTCCAACAGCTGATCTGCTAGTGAAAAGAGGAATTATTGTCCCTAATATTTGACAATGATATGGAACAGATGTTGAATCTATCAATCATATATTATTCTCATGTCATATGGCTATACAACTTTGAGCTCTGATGAATATACCAAGACCATAGAATAGGTTTTGTGAAGTTTCCACAATCTCAAATATCAATTATCTACTTCTTGTTAAAGAGCAAAGGGAGATTACATATTTTCAGAAGAATGGATTTCCCTGGATTTTTTGGTATCTATGGAAGAATAGGAATGCATTAGCTTTGGAAGGTAAGTATTTCAATGCCATAGAATCAATAATGACGACTGAAGAAGAACTTCATCTTTGGACAAAGGCGCAAGAGGTTCCAACTGTGCATAGTGCTATGGATGAAACAGTACCCACCCGAACCCATAGTCAACCAAGATGGATCCCTCCAACATCTGACATGGTTAAAATGTTTTGTACTATGTTCCTGATCGGCTCATTAGTCAATGTCAAGAGTAGTCTGGGTGGTCAGGAACGCACATGGACATGTTCTCATGCATAGTAGAAGGGCGTTCTCTTTTGTCACAAACAAATACCAAGCTTTGTTACAAACCTTTTTGTTGGCTTTGGATGCAATGATAGCGCTTAATTTCAAGAGAATAGAGTTATCTCATGAAAAAAATTTGCTTTGCGCGGTTAATCGACCACCGGATTGGTCATCCTTACGTTTTGAGGTTTCAGAAATTCATATTCGCTTTTCGATTTTGAAGATTGGAAGTGCTATTTTGAACCGATGTCGATCAATAGAGGAGTTACTCTCTTAGTTAAAAGCGTTTTAGTCACCAACCACTATCAGTGCTACGTGCAATCGGGACCTCCGCCTTAGTTGGTAGATGTTTTTAGAGAAAAGCATAGTTCTTGTTTCCTATGATTTTCAGACTTTTTTCTTTTTTTTTTCTTTTTTTATGTTGGAAGATGTTTCTAGGCTTAGTTTTTTGTTACACTTGGCCTTGTCTTAAAGGCAGTGGTATTTTTTGTTGTATTTAACATGTTGATTAATGATTTAAGATGACAAAAAATGTTGTTTTGTGATGATACCTACCCTTTTCGTCTTCATTTGTAGGGATTTTGCAATATTTTGTTTTAGTTATTGACACCTTATCACGTATACAATGGATATGTGTCTTCATAAAAATTAGTTGCATATCTTACATGTAACTCTTACTTACTCTTTAAAATTAAGAACATTAATTTTTAGTTTCGTGTTTTCACAATGTCTTACTTCCTCCGTTTTGTTTTTATTCTAAATTAACTATCATTTTAAGTTTTCAATAAAAAATTAATTGCGTTTGACTTTTCTGACCAATATAATAATTTAGTATAATTTTTATTGGTTGGTTTAGAAAATTTATGATTGTTTTTATGAAAATAAAAATTTTTTGATATGTGTGAGAACTTTAAACAACTATTAAAACATAAAAAGGAGTACTAACTTCCATTGAAAGTATTGGTGGGGAAATATCAATCATTTCAATTTAAATATCTAGTTTCTTATGTCATAATAATTTGATAAAATAATTCTCTTGCCCACAACTTGCGTTCTTAATATAAATAGTGAATTTTGAAAGCGCGATAGATCTACATGACGAATATATCTATCAACTCTAGCGAGAGCATTATTGACAAAGCTTACCTAGAGATTGTTAAAACAAAGGTAAAAGAATATAGCTAACGAAAATTTCATTTTTATAGTTGCTTTTTTAAAAAAATGTTCTTTAAAAACTTGCTTTGGCACAAAAGAGTGTTTGTTAAACAAAAAAAAATTGGAATCTTCATATAAGTAAAAAATTTATATATTATACTACTCTCTAAATACACTACTAGACTGGTCAAATACTCTTTTTTATTAATCAACAAGAACATAGACATATTAACACTATATATAGATGAAACGTTTCTAGAAAAATACAGTTTGATAAAATAACGGTTTTTTTTTTTTGCTATGAAAAGATAACGTATTTTTAAAAAAAACTTTTGTGATAAACATGCATAAGTTATCAGACATTTAAATCATAAAATTTTATAAAAGAAATTAATCCCAAAAATCTACGACCTCGAAAATTTAAAGATCAATCTCAACATTTACTATTAGATAACTTTCCCAATCATATATTTTCTTTAGAGGTTCACCTTTTGGTTCTTGCATATAATAATTTTCATATTCTTTTGCTATCCATGTATGTGATAATAGGATTTTGAGGTCCTGGGTTATCAATCAACCCATCGTTGTAGTATGGATGGGTTTTTGTCAATCCATAATGGGAAAACACTAAGCAGTGAGAATGTGTTGGATGCTTTCAAGTCAAGCTGATATAAAAAAAGGTTTGGGTGCTAAAGGATCCTAAGTGCAACGAAAGTAAAATTGCATATAACAGAGAAATGCTTCAAACACTTTGGATGCAAAACAGAGCAAATTCAAGAAAGGTAAAAACGTGCAATCAATGGTAAGGTCGTTCCTGAGGACAAAGGGTAACTGACTTGGGTATCCATCCT
>OVBE01001162.1:0-39318 GCA_900406425.1 Iberis pinnata
CGGATTTTTTCCGTCACGAATTTCCGTCACGAATTCCCTCTTTTTCTTGTAGTGCCAATTATATAAACCAGAGAGAACTCTCAAAACAAATGCCCATCGAAACTCGTAGAAATCTTACAGAATTTAGTCATCCCAAACTGCTCGTTAAGACTAACTAAGTTACCACAACTACAATCTACTACACTCGATCATATGCTAGTAATTAACTTTAGACTACACCTATAGCTAAAATTTGAGGTGGTTAACATGTTCAACTAGATCTAGTGTGTATTGGCATAACTTATAATCTAGTAACATATCTACATTGTAAAAGAAATCTATGAAGTTGTTTATACTACAAACAAACCATCATAAGAAAAAGAGATAAGACATTGTGATAATTCAAGCAGAAGCAATAGCAATCAGAGAACAATTAAAGAAGAAAATAGATAAGACATTGTGATAATTCAAGCAGAAGCAATTAAAGAACATATATAAGATATTGTTATAATTCAAGCAGAAGCAATCAAAGATAACTACACTATAGTTTTGACAGAGAACAAACAAAGAAAAACATAGAAGACTCAGTGATACCTTTATTCACTCTTCCCACCAATCATCACTCATGCCTATGCATCCATTCGAGTCATAACCCAGTCTGGTCTTGAGTGTCAATCTTTTGAAAGATGTGTAATGCTTCTGACGAGTATTGTACTTATTTTTAAATTTTCCCCCAACTACACTTTTGTCCAAATACTTCTTGGAACTTAGATAAAATGGTTTGTTATCCTGTATCATTTATCCCTGATTTTTTTTTTTTTGAATTTCCTTTATCTCTCTTTTCAATTCTTAGTTAAAGATATATTCGTGTTTCTTCATCCCTCCATATATAGATATACTATTGCAAAATAGAATGCAGTTTGATATAACTTTCAAAAAGGTACAAAACAGAATGTAATCATGTTTTCAAATATAATTTTAATAGGAGAATATAGAACTTACATTGTTTGTTGAAGCCATATGTTCCTTTTCTTTTTGATAATGAATCAACCCTAATCAAGTCAAAGCTATATGATAATCTCCAAAAAAATATATGAACTCCATCAAATCAAGCATACTAAAAACAACCCAAAAATGGTAATCAAGCATACTTCTTTCTCATACAATCTTTACACATTGTATAAGCTAAATCAAACTTTCCTTCTTTACTAAAATAATGAATCATTGTCTGATATATCTTCAAATTAGGTTCATAACCTTTACCATGCATCACTGTATAAACCCTTTTCGCCTTTTCAGGATACCCTATCAACGTTAACAGATCATTCACATCCCAAACTCGTGTACTATTCACTAAAAACTGAATCCTAACACTAAAGGTAGTGAGATTAAGCTTATAAGAATCGTAAGGTTCCATTATCCAATGCCGATCATAATATACCTCTCAAGCTTGTAACAATTATCTTTGCCTAAGGTCTAAAAATTAAGAGAGTAAAACTAAACACAAAAGAAGAGTAATAAAAGAATATTTATCTTACAGTGAGAAGTTCTGATGGTGAGATAGAAGCTCCGACGGGAAAAGCTCCGGCAGAAGCAGCTCCTTGGTGACCAACGACGACAAAAGAAACGATAGATCTAGGTTTTTTTTTTTAAAAAGAGATAAAACTCAAATACTAATATCCAAACTCTACTTTTTAAAATATATAGAAATCCAGATATTTCAAATATTTCATATATTAGCTTTCAGATATTGTATCCATGTATTAGTTTTAAATTGGCAAAATTGAACAACATATCGGTATAACAAGGCTTTAGTAAAATTAGGTAGAGTTTCAAGGGAATCCTTATTTTAATCTTTCATTCTTCTTGATTAACTTTCATGATTCTTTTTGGTCTTTCACACACTTAAAGGTGTTTCATATTGTCTAGTCTTTGCGAAAATGATGATAACTTTGGGAAGAACAGACATCAAGCTGAGAAAAACTCTGTCAAAACAAGTACATGTCCTAG
The DNA here is from genome assembly GCA_900406425.1 of Iberis pinnata. Lineage (NCBI taxonomy): Eukaryota > Viridiplantae > Streptophyta > Magnoliopsida > Brassicales > Brassicaceae > Iberis > Iberis pinnata. The sequence continues at coordinate 1,990 of OVBE01001162.1, forward strand.
AGTTTCATAAGTCATGCATGATCTCATGCAATCTATTTCCCATCAATTTTTTAAAATATTTTAGGTAGAGTTTTGAGCTACTCCATATTATGATCTTCCATTCCATCTTGATTTGTATGTTTTTTGGTGGAATTTTAGTTTGCTTGATCAATATCTTAGGTAAAATAGAGAGTAAATTAATGTTTTCACATTCTTAGGTGTATTTACATGTTGTCTACTCTTTACGAAATGATGATAACTTCGGAAACAAAATCGAGATGGCACAATTAAAGTGGGAGAAAATATTTTTTAGGACAAGTTCCTTAAAAATTTTAATGTGGAGAGATAGCTACATGTACTCTATTAAAACCCAAATGACATGAAGATATTTAAGATTTTTGGTAAAAATTGCTCGTGTTGTTTTTATATTGCGACAGAAGTTTCAATATGAGTTTTTAAATCTTTATGCATTTAAAATATTTAATTTGATCATGATCGTAAAAATAACAATAAAAAATTAGTTTTGTTAACTTAGAAATAATTTTTCTTGCAATTTGTAACAATTAATTCATCGCACTTATAAATAATAATATGATCTAAACTTACATTTTTTAACAAAGATAAGATACAAGTAAAAAGAGAAAATACTTGATAATTAAGACTTATAATTTTTACAAATAAATAAAAAAACATTCTATCCTATTTTTTAATAATAGTGGAATCTTGGCTTCTTAAATTTATAAATTTAGATTACAACAAAAAATGGTTACTCAATCTTATTTTTGAACACAATGAAGTAAAGTAATTATGTATGAAACATAGAAAAACAACTTATGATAAATTGGTCCATTTAATTAATATATAAAACCGTAGTCAATTTCAAACATACATTATGTTTGGATTTCTATAAATATCATATATTATATATATATATATATATATATATATATTCTATAACTTATTTTTATTTTAGTGAATATCCTCTTTGGTACAAACAAAAACAAATCATTGACAATGTTTCACTCCCTTTCTCATGCTAAAACAATGGTGCGCACAATTATAGCAGAAACCAATTAAGTATTTATCTTCATTAAGATTTCCTGGTAAAAACTAACCGTTTCTTTCATAATTAGTTGGAAGATTTGCCACTGAATTAAAAAGAATTTCACCTATTGAATTAAAATTTGTCATTTTATATGATGTACCTATAATATTTTCTGAAATATAACAAATTGAAAAACTAATATTTTGATAACAACAACATCACATATTATGCATCATTCCAGCAAAAAACTTACACAATGAAAAGAGGATTAGAACTTGTACAAACAAACAAAATTATCTTCATTTTTTTGTGGAGATTAAATAGAGCTTATGAGGAAAAAAAATTAGTTTAATTAAAAAACTTATATTGGTGTTATGAAGTTACTAGAACTACACAATATCTTATAATATAAACTTTTTGCTTATGTTACAAATGATTAATGTTCTATCGACGTTTTTATTTTCTTATATAAATTTTTTTTTAAGAAAACATATCTTTTAAAGATATGGATTTTTTAAAAAAAGCATTAATTTATGTGTAACTATTATATTTTGCATCCACTAGATTATATAAGAAAACTAATGTTTTTTGCTTCGATTCAGTTTTAGCACACAGAAAAATAAAGAGAAACCAATTTAAAGATATCCCGTTTTAAAAGGGTTATGTTTCGCCTAAATGTTTTTCCAAAATATCTATTCAACTTCAAAGAGTCAATCTCTTTGTTTCATATATTCGAAGAGCTACATTCCATCACGAAAAGAAAAAGAAAGCTTATTTTAGAGAAAGATGGAATGTGAAGAAACTATTACAGTTGTATTGCTCTTTATGTATTTCTCAAGCATCTATGAATCTATAATATTTATTACTCTAGTACTGTAATTTTTGTATATTATAAAATTAAACATATTAATGAATTCTATAGATATTAAGCATCTATGGCAAGCTTCCATGGGTTGGGCTTAGGGATGGGTTGCACTAAACATTTTGACGGGCCCATTCCATCTTTTGTTCGGCCCATTGGACATATCTTAGTTTGTTTATTATGTACTTCTTTTAGTTTCATCGTTAAGCTTGTATTAGGTTGTGTTGTATCTCTAGTCGACATATTAGTTATGTTAGATTTTAGGGATAGAACCACATGGTATGTGCAACCTGCACAAAGCTCCCGATTCGGTTACAACCGATTGGATGGGATGTTGGGGGTTCTAATTAGTATTCATAGTTTAGTAGTTTTAAAAAATCCCTATAATGGGATTAGTTCAATTCCGATTAGGAATATCGTTCACCCTTTGTGGGTCATTTACCCGGTTCTGGGTTTGGTTCTTCCCCTTGTGGGATTATATGTACCCTTTGTGGGTTTTATTTCTTTAATCTAATATAGCTAATTGTCGACAAAAAAAAAAAAAAAAAAAAAAAAAAANAAATCCAATTCTTTTTATCTTCAAACACAACCACCGTCTCCAACTACCAAGTCGTGTGTAGATGGTTTGTTATCTCTAAACACTTGTGTTAAATTATAAAATCCAAATGCGTTAGAAGTTTTATTGACTTTTTATTTGTATTGGGATCATTTCTTTGATTACTTGAAAACAAAATTTAAATGAAAGGTTATGAAAAGCATTATTTTAATCTTTAATAATGTGGTGATTACCAAATTTCACAGTTACCTGCAAATAAATGTTTTTGAAAGTTTATAATTTTAAAAACAGTGTTCTTCTAAATTATATTTATAAGAAAAATAAAAATGTCATTAGATGGGTTGTTGTCTCCAACTAGTTTTCTATACAATCCAAATGGAATGAATGTCATAAATTTTATTGAGCTTTATTCGTATTGAAGTATTTGTTTTGATTATTTTGAAAACAAAATATAAAGTAAATTCTATAAAATCATATTTATCTAATAACCTACTGGTTTATAAATTTCATAGTAACATGTAAATAAATGATTTATGAAATTTTATAATTTTAAAAAATATTCTCCTAAATTTATTTTTTAAATGAAACTCTATTAGGAAATTTAAGTATTTCTAACATAAGAAAATATTTACATATTCTTAATATTTTATAACAACAATTAAAGGGAATTGGTAAAAGGTTCCATAAATTCTTCTTTGCGATTATTGAATTCTACTAAAATTTGATAATAATTTTCTTCTTTGTACGCAAGTTTTTATGGAACTTTTTTCTAGAGTTATATTTATTCTGTATTAGTTATGTCATCTCAAGTTTTTCTGAATTTATCATCACTTGAAAATAATAGACAACACATAAACAATCTTAAAAGTCATAATGAACTTAGGCACCTAAGTTTAAATCTCCCAAAAGTGAAGTTTAGTTGTAGTAAAATATTGACAAAAAAAAAGTCACAAAATAGAAATTTACTCTATTTTATATCTAAGAGTTTGTTCACACGACAAAAGATGTAAATAAGGAGTAGCATGACTAATGAAACACTTGGACATGTTCGTTTATCTGTCGCTAGCAATAGCGACGGATTTTTGTTCATTTGTCTAGCGCTAGAGACAGTGACCGCGACTAAAACATGTGACAGGTTGTTGTTCGTTTGTCAGTCGCTGGTCGTAGCGACGTCGATTCAAATCGGCAACAGCGACAACGATTTTAGTTCGCTGATTTTTACAACGACTGGTCGATCCGGTTGCTGCGACAGCCAAACGAACAACAATTGGTCTCAACGACACCTATTTTTAAAAAAATATAATAAATTCTAAAAATAAATAAATATATTAAATTAACTAACATGTGTTTTTTGCGGAAATACGCGTTTCCGCATTTTTTTCTAAAAAATGCGTTTTCATGTATTTTTCGAGAAACGCGTTTTTGCACTAAAACGCGTTTACCCATATTTTTACGGGAAAGTGTGTTTCTGTGTTTTTTGCGGAAAAATATGTTTTCGTGTTTTTTTGGGAAAACATGTTTCCGCGTTAGTTGCTGAAAAACTCGTTTCTGCGTTTTTTGCGAGAAAGTGCGTTTATTTATTTTTTTTTTTTGCTGGAAAATACGTTTATGTTGTTTTGTTGGAAAACATGTTTCCGCATTTTTTGTAGGGAAATGCGTTTCTACTTTTTCATGATAAAACATGTTTTCATGTCTTTTGCGGAAAAACGCGTTTCCGCGTTTTTTTTGCCGGAAAACGTTTCTACGTTTTTGCGGGAAAACATGCAAAAACGCATTTTCGTTTTTTTGCTGAAAAACGCGTTTCCGTCTTTTTGAGGAAAAACGTGTTTTCGCATTTTTTTTGAAAAAGTTGCGGAAAAACTTCTCAAAATCGAATCTAACCGAACCCGAATATTTTCAAATCTAACCGACACGATTTAAACTAAAAATTCGAACGGTTCATATATTTTTTAACCTGAAAAAACCGAAAACTTTTAAACCGAACCAAAATCTAAATGCTCAGAACTAGTCGCAGCGAGAGCCAAACGAACAACACAATGACACATCACAGCGACTGCGAAACGAATAACATAATGTGTCGCTAGTCGCTGTCGCTGATCGCTGTCATTATCGCAACAATTGCAAAACAAACAACAAAAGGTGTTGCTGATCGCTGTAGCTAATCATTGTCGATGTTGTTAGCGACAGGTAAAAGAACATGGCCGAACTCGCTTTGATCAAGCTTGACTCAATCCCTTGTCTATCATATATTAAATATTTAATCATTCATTGTAAATATAGAATTCTACGTCTCTGCAAAGTTGGAAAACGGGGCGTGTGATTTTTCATTTTTCTGTGAGGGTATGTGATCGCTCTTATCCGATACTATCATTTATAAATATTCAAACACAACCACGGTATCCAACTACCACGTCGCATGTAGTGGGCTTGTTATCTCCAAATACTTGTTTTGAATTATAATGTCCAAATGCAGTGAATGCTATAAGTTTTTGTTTGTATTGGAGCAAATAACTTCATCATGTTTTAAGCATAATTTAAATCAAAGTTTATAAGAAACTTTATTTTTCTCTAATATAATCTACAAAATATTATAGTTACACATAAATTAAATCTTTTTAAATAAACCAATATTTTTAAATTAACTCAGTTTGTAACATAGGCAAAAGTTTTATATAAATAACGTGTTGTATAGTTCTAATTATTTCATAGCACCAATACAAGTTTTTTAGTTAAAATAAATAGAGTTTTAATAAACATTGTTTATTCTCCACAAAATGAAGATAATATTTTTGTTTGTACAAATTCTAATCCTTTTTCATTGTGTAAGTGTTTTTTCTTGAATGATGCATAATACATGATGTTGTTCTTAAATTATTTTTTCAATTTGTTATATGTTTTGGAAATATTACAGGTACATCATATAAAGTGACAAATTTTAATTCCAGAGGTGGAATTCCTTTCAATTCAGCGGCAAATCCTCCAACTGACTATGAAAGAAATAATCAGTTTTTATCAAGATATCTTTATGAAGATAAAAACTTAATTGGTTCATTGTTTTAGCATGAGAAAGGGAGTGAAAAACTGTCAAGGATTTGTTGTGTTTGTACCAAAAAAGATATTCACTAAAATGAAAATAGGTTATAAAATATTTATAAACATATATAGTTCTACACTTATACATTTATATGTATATATATATATATATATATTTATTGTCAAGTCGTATTTTATAAAAATAATATATGATATACATAGTAATCTAAACATTATGTATGTTTGTACTGACTACGTTATTATATATTATTAGACATAATTAAATGAACTTATTGGAACTAATTAATTATATGCTGTAATACTAAATTTGAAATTTTAACATGCGAAGATTCCTAAAGGTTGTCACAAATCAGAGATATTTTATATACGATGTTATTGCTAATAATTTTATATCATGGCTTCGTTATTATTTCGTCACTATATTGCAACATAATGATTTGTGATTAATAGTAGTCACATATAGAGACGTAAATGTGAAAACAATCTAACAGTAACAGTTTATGACTACAGTTTGACATAATGTATAGTAATAAATTAGTGGTGCAGTTGTGACGCACATAAATATTTTAAGAATAAAGTGACAAAAAATTTATTCTTACTTTTTACACAAAATCCCTAGTTTACTTTGTTGATGTTCAGTCTCGGTCCAACGTTTTCGGATGTCCTATACAAATCCGAAAAATGTGCTTTTTATATATGTGTGAAAAAAATTTGGTTCGTTATGATTCAAAGATTAAAGCGAAAAAATATATTTAACTATGATATATTAAAATTGGTTTACCATCTTAGAATCTCTAACGAATATTATTTCTACAAAAATAAATAATTTGTGATACTAATGATATAATTTTTAAAAATTTCAACAAAATCCTCTTTATTTCAACATAAATGCCCTTTTATTTCAAGAAAAATGTCCATTTATCTCAACGAAAATGTATTTTTGATGTTGATATCCTAATCGGTGGCTTCACTTGCTTATGCTCTGCACCGACCCTGTTGATATTTTCTTTATTTTATTTATTCCTCTCGTCGTTCTTTCCTCACTTCCTTTTTTCTTTGATTTTACCTAACTTTCTTCTCCTCTCGTCGTTCTTGCTCCCTCTTATCTCTATTTTCTATTCTTCTCATATTTTCTTTATTCTTGTTTTCTTCTCTAAAATATGTTTCAAGTTAATAAATTGGTATCAGAGCTCTACGATCATGGCACCCAAGACAGACCCAATGATTGTTCCAGAGCTACAAAGAGGAACAAAGGAACTTGAATCAAGGGTTGAAGTGGTCTCACAAACTGTCACATAATTTAATAATGGGTGATTTGTTTTGAGGAAATTAGACAGCTAAATGAGCTAAATTAACTGGAAAGACTAGCTAGCGCAGTTAGCTGAGTAAAAAAGCAGCTCAGCCAAGCTCAATGAGCTGGTTGAGTACTAACCTAACTGGGTGGATTTGGAAACTAACACTTAGTGTGATAAACGAAAAGAGTTAAATAGCTCATAGGTGTAAGGTCACCAAGCGAACAATTGCAACCGTTGGCTGAATGGGCACCAATCGAAAAGGTGAAATTCTTTTCACCAAAAGGCACCCATTCACCCATATATAAAGGGAGGACGTTGGAGAAGGGAATCACATTTTAAAACACATAAAAATCATCTCTAAACATGCATAGAGAGAGAGAGAGGATGGGGCCGAAAGGGTGCGATCCAAGTAAGGGTCCAAAAGGGTGCAAACCAAGGACGGGTGAGAACCAATGATGGACCCTAAAGGGTCCGAAGACGTATTTGAAAAGTTGCGAGTGATTGTGGGCTCGAAGAAGTGCAGGTTAAATACGGGAACGAAGAGATGCGAATCGGGAACAGGCTTGGAGACCTATCTTTCGGTTACTTAGCCAGTGGGGATGGTTGGTTGTATGGGTAAATATCGTAAAGGTTGGGTATTTTACGGATAATGAACTAAGAAGGTTCAACTCGGATTCACAGCATTATGAAAAGGTATGGTTTAACATTAATTATGAACTCTACTGCATAAATAGACGAAAATCATTAAGTTTGGTTTGAGCGGGTAGCTTGAACCATGGCTCTTCGACCGCAGCTTAGGGGAAGCCGGTTCGAGGCATCACAAGTGGTATCAAAGCATGATTGATCCAGGGAAAGGGAAAAGATGTTTAGTAATCATTGCAAGTATTAGAGATTAGTTTCGGGGATAAACTAAGGAATTGGTGAAGAACTATGGAGCAAAGGCTTGAACACAGTAGGAACGAAAGTTCGGTGGAAAGATTAAGTGCTAAGAAATGAGAAAGATTTGCTAAGGCTTATCTTAGGGCCAAGATACTTACCAAATAGGCTACGAGTGATATGTATAAGGCCTGGTTTGATGGATCCGCTAGGACTCATCCATTATGGTAAAGGATGAGACAAGTGGCTTGGGGATCATATAAGATTAAAACACAGGTGAATGGCCAGTCTGTTTGGTCGATCATGAGGTGATGCGGATGGGATGAATGGATTGGGGAACGGGAAGATTCTACCAGGACTCACCTTGTTCAAACCAAAGACCCTTTCTCAAGCAACAGGCTGATTGTGCAACCGTGGATTAATCGATGTGACTTGCAATGATTAACTAAGATATTCGAGGAAGAATTCATTTCTAGTGGGGGAGGCTTGTCACATCCTTATTTTGAGGAAATTAGACAACTAAGTGAGCTATCTACCTGGAAAGACTAGCTAGCTCAGCTAGGGGATAGCTCTAGAATTAAAATCCTAAAAATATATTGCAAAGACATATCACTATAGCACAGTAAAATGGTCGAATCCATAGAGACCAAACAACACGACTTTCAGTTTTAATATCAAATCAAGTTAAGACATAAATAGAGATTATTGTAACTCAAATAAGCAATAACTAAATAAATGAAGTTGAAATTAAAAAATAAATGCGTCAGACAATAGGCAATTCACATGTAGTCAGGTTTAAAAGTCAAGTTATTATGTAAGAATTTTTGTTTAAAAATAGTTCTTAACTCAAAAGACAGAAACTAGATTAATCTCCTTATGAAGTGTAAATTCTTATATTCAAATTACTATAGACAAACTTCCGCCGTATTTAGATAATTCAAACATGCATTGCAGTTCAGATTCGATAAGTTCATATATCCCTAAGACAATACTCCCGCAAGCAAAGGCGTTTACTCATCTAGATTATGTCAAATTTCTAAACTAAATCCCTTTGTAAATATCATTCTATTATCAAGAACTAGGTGATCAATCTAATTCACGCATTAAGATCAAATATAGACTGAGAACCTAACAAATTTAATCCTTTTATGAATAACCTAATAATCAAACCTGATTTCCTTGGGAAAACCTAAAATCTAACTAATGAACTACTCAAACATTACAAATTAAGAACAATACAATATTAAAGAACATATAAGGGTGAATTAGGTGGAAAACCAATTGTAGGATAAATATTAATAATATAACATATTGTTTGTCTATTAGATTTCCAACAACAAATATACAACTAGTATCTCGGTTTTATCCTCTTACCTCTCTCTCTTATCTCTTTTAAATTTTTTTTTATTAAATTAAAATTTCACCCCTTTATTTTGATACTCAAATTAAGTCATATAAATTCAAAACATAAAATCACAAAAAGTAATATGAAAAATACAATTTTATTTACATTTAATACGATTAAATTACTTAGAACGAACATATATTCTACAAAACCCCAAAATATAAACCAAAAACCCCAAAGTATAAATCTAAAACTCCAAAATATAAACCTAAAATCCCAAAATATAAACTTAAAACCCCAAAATATAAACCCAAAACCCCCAAATATAAACTCAAAACCCCAAAATATAAACCCAAAACCTCAAACACATATACGTTATCAATTAGTGAATAATTATAATAACCCTAAACCCAAAACCTAAACCCTTAACCCAAAATATAAACTCTAAACCCAAAACCTGAATCTTAAACCCAAAATATAAATCATAAACCCTAACCTAAACCTTAAACCCAAAAGCTAAACCCTAAACCCAAAATATATACCCAAAACCCAAAACCTAAACCTTAAACCCAAAATATATACCCTAAACGCAAAATATACACCCTAAACCCAAAATATATACCCTAAAACCAAAATACATACCCTAAACCCAAAATATATACCCTAAACCCAAAAATAAATTTAAGTAGTTCGTATACCTGGAGTTGTTAGTTTGTATAGTAAAGAGATGGGGGTAAATATGAGTGAGAGTGAGCGGGAGTGAGAAAGAGAGAGTGAGATAGAGTGTGAAAGAGACATGGGTAAATATTCATATAAGTTGTATTTTGGTTAGAGACAGAGTCCACACCTAGTTATAGGTGTTATTGATGACTCTGAATTTTCACGGTTTATATAAGTCATTTAGCATCAATTTTGAGGTCTTTAGGCGTGTATATATCACCTTTATAGTTGTTTTCAGTAAGTTTGTGATTTTTAGGGACTTTTGCATTAGTATACGCACATGCACGTATTTTGGAGATTTTTTAGGACCTTCAGGAGCTTTCAGGATGGTTTTGTGAGAATTCAGAAAAGGAGCAGAAAATGTGGAATGGACCAGCACAAAGTCTAGATCGATCCAACCTCATCATGGATCCATCCCACCCATTAAGCCACACTCAACTTGGATCGATCTCACAGATCGATCTCTCTCGGCAACATAACATTTGGATCGATCCAACTCTAACCTGGATCGATCATGTCCACGTCCACGCCTAAAATCCAGCTCGAAGATTGGCTCAATCTCAAGCGTAAGCCCGGATCGATCCAGCCTCAACCAGGATCGATCCCACAGATCAATCACACCTAACAGCCGGCTCGACCATAGATCTATCCCACTTCAACCTTTGGATCGATCCAAGAAACATTCCACTTCAACCTTGGATCGATCCCATTCAAGACACCTAAAAATCCGGATCGATTTCAACCTCAACATGGATCGATCACGCATCAGCTCAAGCTCCGACCCGACCAAGTCAAATCTGGAATGGACTTGACCCAAAATCCAATCCAATGATTAGTTTTTGTCTTTAGTGCGATTTAGGGCTTTTCTCTGAACACTATATAAGCCCTAAAGCGCCTCCTTTTTACCAAGTTTTGTTTTTGTTTCTTTTTAGATTTTTGTCTTAGATTTTTGTTTCCTTTGTTGTTCTTGGTGTTTTTGGTGTAAAAACCTATAATCCTTTAAGTTTTATGCTAATCTACTGTTTTCTTTTACTCTCATGTTTTCTTTGATAGTTTAACCTTTGATCATCATGTTTAGATTTGAAGTTATGATTTCTGTTTTTCGTGCTTTCATTTCCATGAGTAGTGAGTAGTTTCCTGAAGTTCCTGAGGATATGGTAGACTAGGGTTGATGTCCTGATCTTACCTTAGCACCTAAGCTTGTTTGCATATACATCCCTTCTGTTTCATTGTGCTTAATGATGGTTTCATTCACGCCAATTGAAATCTGATCTTGGGCATTCTAACGCCCGAAAATCGTTCAATGGAATGCCTGATCATGGTGATTTCAGAGATTATCTCATCCTTACGCAACGCCTTAGATGCTTTGGATATGCATCTGAGCCTAAGAGGTTGGATGACTAGGGGGATTTTTGGATTTAGTAGGTTGGCTCTTCATGCCTTCTAGGTAGTGTACCGTTAACGGGAGTTAGATCTGGTGATTGCTTAGATTGATTCTATTTATCAAGGGATTGGACTTGGATGCATATGAATCTACTGTATATGGATAGCTCATTTTTGTTTGAGATATCTTAGGTGCTTAGGTAGATTGGGATGGATGTCTGGTTGATTACCCTTTGTCCTCAGGAAATGCTTTACACTTGATTGCATTTTTACCTTCTCTGCTTTTTTTCCTCTCTTTTAACCTTTTACCCTTTTTAGTTTCTTATGCATCTCCGCTTTGTTTCAATCTATGCTTTTTAGTTTATTGCTTTCTCTTTTCAATTAGGACCTTTTAGAAAACCCCCATTTTCATATTTGCTTGACTTAGAAGCATCCATTGCATCTAGTCTGATTAGTATCTCACCCATTTGGATTGACACCTCATTTATACTTCAACACACAAGTATGATGGGGAATTTATCTCTGTGGACATAAAAATCCTACTATCAATTTGGCACCGTTTCCAATTGGGTGTTGTTTTCTATATTCTGGATTTTGGATCTTTTGAGATCAAGCTTCTTTTACTACCTTACTTACTTGTTTACCTTTGTTATCTTTCTTTTCGGGTACTTTCTTAGAAGTGAATGAACCTGAGAAGCAGAGGACCAACAGACTTGATTCCTCTCGTTGAAGATATCAAAGCTCTTGAACGGGAATACTCTCGGGCAAGACATGAACATGAACATGTGGAACACTTAAGACGTTTAGACTTACAAATGGCAGATAACGCTGAACGAGATAACCAACACACTATAGGTGTTGGTGACAACCCTAACACTCACACCATTAGACATGGAATCAATCCACCTGCAGTTCAGAACAACAACTTCGAGATCAAGCATAGTCTGATNGATCGTAATGGTGCAAGGGAAAAAGTTCCATGGTCTACCTATGGAGGATCCACTCGATCATCTCGACGAGTTTGATCGCTTATGCAGCCTCACGGAGATAAATGGTGTGAGTGAGGATGCTTTCAAACTACGCCTCTTCCCTTTCTCTTTGGGGGAGAAGGCACACCAATGGGAGAAGGCGCACCAATGGGAGAAGTCACTTCCCAGGAACTCCATCACCACATGGGATGCCTGCAAGAAAGTATTTCTTGCAAAGTTCTTCTCTACTACTAGAACATCCAGACTAAGGAATGAAATTTCTGGTTTTGCGCATAAGAATGCCGAAACCTACTCTGAATCATGGGAGCGCTTCAAGAACTACACAATACAATACCCCCACCACGGATTCAGCAAATCATTACTCCTAAGCACCCTCCATCGAGGTGCTTTCCTCAAGATTAGAATGTTTCTAGATACAACAAGTAATGGGAACTTCCTCAACAAAAGTGTGGATGAAGGATGTGAGTTAGTAGAAAACCCTGCCCAGTCTGATGGGATTTACAGTGAGAACTATGACAGAACACCTCGCGGTGGTTCTGCTTCTGATGATAGCACAAAAAAGATTAAGGCACTAAATGAGAAGTAGGACAGGTTACTCCTTGGTCAACAACATCAATTCCACTTCATTACTGTTGAAGAACAACTTCAAATTCAAGATGGCGAAGTTAACCAGCAAGAGGAAATGTGCTATGTGCAGAACTAAAGTGGTTACAACAAAAAGTACTTCAACTACTCTAACAACCCTGGTCTTTCTTACAGAAGAAACAATGTTGCTAACCCACAAGATCAAGTGTACCCACCACAACAACAAAAGAACTCTCAACATTTTATCAACTACAACAAGAACAAAAGTTTCATTCCAAAAAAAAAACAACCTACTGGTGCACCCCCTGTTTTCTCATCTAAACAACCTCCAGCTCAACCTTAAAATATTGAAGCTATGTTACAACAACTTCTTCAAGGTCAAGCCACTTATGCAATGGAGACATCGAAGAAATTTGGTGAAATCCAACACAAGATGGACACTTCATTTGGTGCCATCTATGCGAAGCTTGACACTCTCAACTCTAGGGTCACTACTCTCGAAGGAAAGACCACATCCACTTCTGCTTCTACGACTAGTCAACTTCCGGGAAAGTCTGTGCAGAACCCAAAGGAATATGATAATGTCAATGCCATCTATCTGAAGCAAACCACTGATATTCCTACTTCAACTCACCCTCTTATTTGCACTGAGGACAGTGTGATTCAAGTTGGGGGGATTTGAGTTCAAACGTAGTTGCACCTCTGGAGTATAAAGAATATGTTCCTGTTAGCAAGCCTGTTGATAAGTTACCTACTTCAAAGGAGATTGCAACACCTTATGATCCACCACCCTATGTCCCAAGACTGCCATTCCCATCACGTTTCAAGAAAGAGATCATGGCAAAATACCCAGATGTCTTTGAGAAACCTATGTAGGAAGAGATAGCTCAGAAAGTGCTGGAACCATATGACGAGTGCAATGCCTTGATAACAATGAAGCAATAGGATCCTGGTTCATTCACCTTACCTTGCTCACTAGGATCCATTACCTTTGATGAATGGCTCTGTGATTTGGGAGCATCTATCAACTTAATGCCTCTGTCCACTGCCAAGAAGTTGGGATTCGACAAGTTCAAAGCTTCCAACATAACTTTGTTGAGAGCAGACAAATCAATTAGGCATCCTATTGTCATCTTGGAAAACTTACCTATCAAGATCAAAGACACAACAATACTCATAGACTTTGTGGTATTGGAGATGGATGAAGAGCCTAAGGATCCATTGATCTTTGGAAAACCATTCTTAGCCACAGTTGGAGCTGTAATCAACGTCAAGAAGGGTCAAATAAAACTAAACGTTGGAAGAGGTCCCAAGATGATTTTCAATATCAGGAGCAAAACTAAGAAGCTGACCATCCAAGGTCAGCTATTCTCTATCAAGGAACCGAATGAAGACAATCCAAAGAATAGGTACTCAAGAAGTGAGCAGTTGAAGATTAATTGGGAAAGGAACCAACAAAGTCTAGAATGCACCATGAAGTTTTCAAGCTTATTACGGAACCAGATAAAGGGGTTTCGATGGAGTTAAAAGAAATCAGTATATTGGTAATGTCAAGAGCTGAAGACAATCTGAAGGATCCGAGAAAAGGAAGTCATGCGTTCAAACCTCAACCTGAACGTGTACCACCTCAGAAACCACCTTCGGACACTCCAATTTCTGAAAAATATTTGGAACCTCATACCATAACCTTGGAAATCAAGAATGGAGAACAAGTGTTTTTACTTAACAAAAGGTTCAAGTATTATCTGGGAAATATGGTTCCACTATGCTCCAAGAACTTCTTGATCAAGGAAATACTTTCTTGTGAAGAAATTATACTTGATGTGGAAGTTGATGAAAAATCAAAGCTGAACTACAAGGTTGATCAAAACAGTGACAAAAGAGCTTTCTCAGAATAGACCTTGGTTCTCTTTAGAAAGCCGTCTCAGGGTCATTAATCCTAAAAACAGGAAGTCAAGCTTAGTGACTTAAAACAAGCTCACTTTGGAGGAAGTCACATGTCTATCTCTGTATATATTTTAATTTCAATGCTTTTTAAATTCCAGTACTTGTTTTAATGCATTTTAGTTTTCAATTGGTCTTGGTGTTTTAGGTACTTACGGGATAAATTCCGGGAATGTTGCAAAGAGAAGAAAACTGGGATATGGACCAACTCAAAGTTTTTAATTGCACAACACAATTATGATCGAGCCATTTTGTCGGACCAAATGCTCGAGCCACTTTTGTTCGGATCGATCCATCTCCAATACAGGATCGAGCCATGCTTTGGGTCATGATCGATCCACCTTCATTCGGTGAACGATCCATTGTTTTACCCAAGATCGAGCCATGCTAGACAAGTGACCGATCCACTTATAACATTGGATCAATCCGTTTTCAACATTGGATCGATCAAAACCTTCAATATTGAATTGATCCACACCTTCACACCAAGATCAATCCACATGCTCGGATCGTAACCGAGCCGTTCTTTGAAGTTTGATCAAGCCAAACAAAGGTACATTCAAACCAAGTATGTCCATTCGAAGCCATTTGGAGTATTAGTGAAATCGAGCCAAGCGTCTCACAAGCTTCACCCACTTGCCCACTAGCCCAACTAGGTCAACTGAGGTCCATCCCAATCTCCTCCTTCATTGTATAATCCGTCCAATGTGCTTTATCTCCTGTCTGATTTTTCTGATTGTTGCTTCTGATTGTTGTCAATGTTTATAATGTCTTTATGCTTTCGTATCCTGTCCTACCTTGAGTCCAATCCTGAATTTTGTTTACACAGAGACTGTGTAATTTAAGTTTGGGGGAGGATTCGGGGGACCGCTATTAATGAAACTTTCCTTGTTTGTTCATTTGTCTCCACTTTGCATAGCATTTACATAACATCTATTAGCATCTGAAAAACCATAAAAATTTGAAATTTTTTTGATAATTATTCTTCAAAAACAAAGTGTCATTGAAGTTGCATTTCATGTAGTTGCATATAGGATGTTGAAATTTCATGTAGTTGCATATGCATAGAGAACTAGGAAGATGATAACCTTGTAAGTATGATGTTTTCTCAGAAAATGTTAATGCCCTGACCTAGTTGTCTAATGCATCCTGAAATTGTCTGAAGTAAAACTGCACCTTGCATGGAATGTGAACTTGCATGATCATATGTCTCCTGAATCATGCTGTGATTTGAAGTTTGTTCCTATCTATTAGAACTTGAATTTGAATGTTTAATTACCATGTTTGTGTGTTGAATATGAACTCATGAATAGTATATACATATTTCAGTTATCTTCTACCTTTTATCACTCTTGTTAATCCAAGTAGAATCCCCACCCTTGAACCTTGTGTTCTTTCAAACCCTGAATTTACTACTGAGTGGCAGGACTTTTATGGCATGAGCTTGGCAGAACTGTTAGGTTCAAACTGACAGGAATAAGGTCTCATGTAGTTCTAGTCCATGCTTTTTGGACTAGATAGGACTAGGTGGGATTCAGTTTTGGATGTTGGTTTGGGTGGAAATGAATGAAAGGGTATTGGTAGTTGGTAAAAAGGAAATGTTAAGAAAGAATCTTAGGAGATGAAATGAAAAAGAATTAGAACATGCTAGTAGAAAGTTTGGGGGAAAAATGGTATGCAAAAGAAGTATGGCTAGTGCAGAATAAGAAAATGTATATGACAATGAATTCAAAAGGGTAAAACCCAAAGGATAGTATAAATAAAAGGTCTAAGGCCATAAGTGTTTAAGTAAATAAGTTCCTGAATTAGCTAGCAAACATTTAAGAAAGAAGTCTCTCCTAAGTGTAACAAGAAAAAGATGAAAAAGGGGGAATGTGAATGCGTATGATAACTTTGAGTTTCAAAAGGGTATATTTAGGACTCCTTATTGGGAAGAATCTAGAAACTTAGGTTTCATTAGCATTGGGTAGATGGGGTTTTATTTCTGTATGCATCTAAGTGTTTCTACCTTTAGCCTTCTGCTAAAGCTCATTCCCTTTTGAGAGAACCCTTGTTCTGAATTATTAACCATTGCATGAAGGGGTCATCTTTACTCTTTAACATGTCCTTGACCAAATGAGTTCATTGAAGGCACATGACTTGATCCATGGTTCCTGATTAATGAATGTTAAAGGAGCAAACGAATTTGAATGCATTGTGGAAGTTGGAATTGGTCTGTGATGAAATGTGATGAGTATGGGTAAAGTTTTTAAGTATGATGAGCTTGGGACTGCATTCTAGAACTAGTAACCAGGACATAAATATGACATGTGTTAGCAGCATGTTTTGGTTATGATTTCCCACTTTCAAACCTCACTCCCAGATTTCTGAATTATTTGCTTGATGACAAGAAAAGATTTATTTTGGAGGAGTTGATGACTCTGAATTTTCATGGTTTTTATAAGTCATTTAGCATCAATTTTGAGGTCTTTAGGTGTGTATATATCACATTTATAGTTGTTTTCAGTAAGTTTGTGATTTTTAGGGACTTTTGCATTAATATTCGCATATGCACGTATTTTTGAAAATTTTCAGGACTTTCAGGAGTTTTCAGGATGGTTTTGTGAGATTTCAGAAAAGAGCAGAAAATGTGGAATGGACCAGCACAAAGCCTGGATCGATCTAACCCCAGTTTGGATCGATCCCACCCATTGAGCCACACTCAACTTGGATCGATCTCACGGATCGATATCTCTCTCTCTCTCTCTCTCTCTCTCTCTCTCTCTCTCTCTCTCTCTCTCTCTCGGCAACACAACATTTGGATCGATCCAACTCTAACCTGGATTGATCCGTCCTCGGCCACACCTAAAATCCAGCTTGAAGATTGGCTCGATCTCAAGCCTAAGCCCGGATCAATCCAGCCTCAACCTAGATCGATCCCACGGATCGATCACACCTAGCAGCCCGCTCGACAACGGATCGATCCCACTTCAACCTCTGGATCGATCAAAGAAACATTCCACTTTAACCTTGGATTGATCCCATTCAAGCCACCTAAAGATCGGATCGATCTCAACCTCAACATGGATCGATCATGCATCAGCTCAAGCTTTGACCCGACCAAGTCAAATCCGGAATGGACCTGACCCAAGCTCCTAGCCAATGATTAGTTTTTGCCTTTATTTCGATTTAGGGCTTTTCTCTGAACACTATATAAGCCCTAAAGCGCCTCTTTTTTACCAAGTTATATTTTTGTTACCTTTTTAGGTTTTTATCTTAGATTTTTATTTCCTTTGTTGTTCTTGGTGTAAAAACCCATAATCCTATAATTTTTATGCTAATCTACTGTTTTCTTTTACTTTCCTGCTTAGTTTTAGATTGTTGTTTATCTGGTGCATGTTGATCTTCTGTTTTTGCTTTTAATCTTCTGTTTTAAGCTTTGATCATTTCTTAGGTTTGGTTACTGTTCCATTGTTGTTCTTATTTTCTGGGTTTGAGTTTTTTTTCTGTTCTTCCATAGTTTAGCCTTTGATCATCATGTTTAGCTTTCAAGTTATGATTTCTATTTTTCCTACTTTCATTTCCATGAGTAGTGAGTAGTTTCCTGAAGTTCCTGAGGATGGGGTAAACTAGGCTTGATGTACTGATTTTACCTTAGCACCTAAGCTTGTTTGCATATACATCCCTTCTGTTTCATTGTACTTAATGATGGTTTTTTTCACGCCAATCGAAATCTGATCTTGGGCATTCCAGCGCCCGAAAAGCGTTCAATGGAATGTCTGATCATGGTGATTTCAGAGATTAAGTCATCCTTACGCAATGCCTTAGATGCTTAGGATATGCATCTCAACCTAAGGGGTTGGATGACTAGGGGGATTTTCGCTTTATTAGGTTGGCTCTTCATGCCTTCTAGGTAGTGTACCGTTAACATGAGTTAGATCTGGTGATTGCTTAGGTTGATTCCATTTATCAAGGGATTGGACTTGGATGCATATGAATCTACTGTCTAGGTATATCTCATTTTTTTTGAGGTATGTTAGGTGCTTAGGTAGATTAGGATGGATCTCTGGTTGATTACCCTTTGTCCTCAGGAAATGCTTTACACTTGATTGTATTTTTACCTTCTCTGCTTTTTTTTTCCTCTGTTTTTACCTTTTACCCTTTTTAGTTTCTTATGCATCTCTGCTTTGTTTCCATCTATTCTTTTTAGTTTCTTGCTTTCTCTTTTCAATTAGGACCTTTTAGAAAACCCCCATTTTCATATTTGCTTGACTTAGAAGAATCCCTTGGATCTAGTCTGATTAGTATCTCACCCATTTGGATTGACACCTCATTTATACTACAATGCACATGTATGATGTGGAATTGATCTCTCTAGACATAAAAATCCTACTATCAGTTATATACTTAATTATAGCTTATATTCTTATTATCTATTGCAATTCCAAACATATAATCAAATAAATAAAAATAGATATTATAAAAGCAAAGATCAGAGTTCATAATTCTTTTCCAAATACAGGGTTCAAAATTGGTCTCTCTAAAAAATCAAAGTTGTAAAAGCATAAACATAAAATAATGCTAGCCACAAGGCTTATATAGTTTTGGAAACAGACTTCGAGGTCTGCTGTTCAATCCCTCTTTTATCGTTTTTTATATATTTGAAGGGAGAGAGAGAAATGATCCATATCATACAGAAAGAATTTGTCAGTTTTACAGAGAACTGGAGAGCAATGTATCTAGCTTTCAAAGTATACCAACACCATAAGAAAGAGAATTAAGATCAAATTAAGTCATATCACAACTGAGCGAACATCAATTCATGAACAATCCAAAAGATTAGAACTTTGAAAGGCATATCAATCAGTCAATGGGGTTCCAATTCTAAGTCTATCAGTTAATCTAAGTCAATAATCAAATAGAGAATGACACTGAACTCACATTAGGTTAGTAATCATCACGGATTCTGGTAATTATTCCTTTGACTCAAGAAGGCTCATTTAATTTAAAACCAAAAATTTGAAAAATTTTCACCAAAGACAAAACATCAAAACGTAGTTAGTAACGCATAGACTCTCCCCCAGACGTACTTCACACAGTCCCAATGTGAAAATAAATCCAAGATAAGGAATATGAACATATAAAGTATACAAATAAACAAATAACACATGAGTTCTGAGTGAAAAGGAAAATACTACAATGATGCTCAAACTTTCTCAATCTGAAGGTTGACCGGAACCATCTCCTTGCTCTCGCTTCTCAACAAACTCCATCTTGTCATCACTATGGCACCTCGGTGGATGGAAATAAGAAGGATCAAGCCGAGAAATAGTCTGCAGAATGCACCTCATCATCATGTTGTTGCGTTCTTGTGAATCCATGATCCCCTCTATCCTCTCCTTGGAGTCATATCAGCTCTGCGCGGTGGGAGATCAAATGCATTGTAGTCCTCGATTGATTCGTCATCAGGGCTAAGAGCTCTGGTTCGCTGCTAGGTAGAACGTCGTTGTCCTAAAAGTCTTAGAGCCTCGGAAGCAGTAGGTGGGGTGTTGCGTAGATGTTGAGGACCAGGCAAGAAACGCACATTTTTGAAAGAAGTGATGTTGGTCAGCCCAGTCGCCGGGAGTCCAATATCACATGTTTGACATGCCAAGTTGTGAAAATGAAACCCTTGATGCTTCAAGAACCATTTAGTGTGGAAAATGTACTTCTCGTCCACTAGGTTCATCTTTGGCTCGGAAGAAAAAAGCTCAAGCGGAATACCAAAATAGTGCAAAACTGGAGTAACTAGACTACCCATCATCTCGGTCCTCTTGGGATTCTTCAGTGCTTCAAATTTCCTCTCATAAAGAATCTGAGCAAATTATCAATCGATGTTAGAGCAATGAGAAGCGTGATCCTGATAAGTCTCATATGTGGTTATGCTGAAATGGCACAAAGCATTATGGAGAAACTATAGCTCTTGGCAACTGACCGTGTCGGACTCTTTCTTCCCATAGAAGAGGTTGTTGAGAATCTTGATTATGAGACTGATTACGAGATTTTGGATGCATGTCAGCTTCTTGCTCTTGGAAACAAAACGGCCTTGAGCGATAACATCCCAAAGATCATGATAATATTAGAATTTGGGAAGCTTTAGGAGGTTTCCTTCCGCTCGGAAACCAAAGATAACTCCAAACTCAGCCATGGGAATCTTGTAGAGCTTTCCCAAACAGAAGAAATGTACCTTAGTCTCAGCTAAAAGAGGGTCTTTAGAGTCTTCACTAACAATCCGGAAGGAGGCCAATAACTGGCGAGCCAGATCCTTATATAAAGGGTAAGTATGAAAAGGGAAATTACCGAAACCCATGGCTTCAAACATCCTCTGCACATCTTCAGGAACCCCAAGAGAATGTAAGGCAAGGTGATCGTCAAAATGAATTGAAAAATACCCAAAAGAGGAGGAACGAGTGGTGTTCAGTTCCTGTTGCTTTTGATCTCGAGATTGACTTGTTTTGACCCGCGGTTGGTCATCATCGGTGTCCGCATGTTCCTGAAATGAAAAATACTCAAAAGAGGAGTGAGCGATGTAATCAATTCAATAGACATCAAGCAACGTTTTATCAACAATCGAGCAATGCTATTAAAATATTAGCAAGAATCATTGATAGACAAACCAAGAGAACTGCATTGATCGACCAATACTAATGGATAATTAGGAAGAATCACATGCGAGAGAGATAAGTCAAGACACAAAGAAGTAATAAGCAATGATCGAGCATAACTAGTTGCAACTAGAAAAAATCAAGATACTTCAATGATACACCAACCGAAACATGAATCTAAAAATAATTCTAAATTCAGTGAAATGTTAATGGCAAACATTGACTTAAGAAATACCAAGTAACATTGGAAAGAATCAATAGGTAATACCATACATATGACAAAATTCAAATCAACTGAATGAAAAAGTATAGACTCAAAGGCAAAAAATTAACAGACATCACCATAAAACACCATGTGATACTCAAATGAGACCCCTAAACACATCAATTCAACAATAATCAATCCATATGGATCCCTAAATCCAAATTGTCACACCATCAAACACAAACATCTCAATAAAAAACCTACACTTCTCAAATCATCATGCATGTGGTATTTTAGTGCAAAAGGGACTAGACTAACAACCTACGGAAGTCTTCGAACATTAAAAAGCATCAAAATCATAAAAAAACCAAAGAATATTCAAAATTTTCAGACCAAAAGTAGGGTAATGCGAGTTCATACCTTGTTGGACCAAGATGAGAGTGAAAGAATCGGATAGAGGAGGGATAATACAGTGGATTAGAGCCAAAAATCGTGAAAACCCGTTGAGAATCAAAGGAGATAGAGGTTTGAATATTTGAGAGAATTTTGATGTTTTGAGACGTGAATAATGGTGGAATACGGCTCAAAATGACGAAATAAGTTTTTAGGGAAGGGAAAATCGGTTTAACTCGTTTAAAATCTGGTCAAAATCCAAAAATCCGATTTATATCAAGTGAGATTAGATTTACCTGAGGAAGGGATCGATTGATCACTAGAGTGCTCGGTCGGGAATTCATGTTAAATTTTTACAGGGAGAAATGCCCGATTGAGTGCTAATAATGCCCGATCGTGCAACCTTTCCGAATAAATCTGGTTGTGAAAAATGCCTGCTCGATCTGAATATGCCCAGTCGATCTCTAATATCAAAATTTTCCAGGGAAAAACGCTCGATCAGTCCCATGTTATACCCAATGGTGTGTTAAATACATCTGAATTTGGTCGTGCAAATTTCTTGATTGCTACCTATTTTGCTCGATCGATCCCTTAAATCCAAAGTTTTCTAGGGACATATGCCCGATCTTGCACTCGGGGGATCGATCGTGCACCCATTTCGCAAATAAAGAATGTTTTCCTAAAATTCCTAAGGCAGATAGAACTAAAAACTGAAAGTCAGTAGGTTAGTAAATATAATAAAAAAACTGAAAAACTAAGAAATAACTAGACAAAAATACAAAAATAGTGGGTTGCCTCCCACTCAGCGCTTGTTTAATGTTGTTAGCTTGACGGTACTTACCTCTAAGCATAGGATGGATTAGCAAGAGGTATCTCATTTACCTTGGTAAGCTCTGAATCAGCTAGATAAGGCTTCAGCCTTTGATCGTTCACATTAAATTCACCACCATCTCGGTTATACAGGACAACAAAACCATATGATCTTACCTCTTTGATGATAAAAGGACCAAACCACCTAGACTTCAGTTTTCCAGGGAAGAGTTTCAGGCGAGAATTGTAGAGTAACACCTAATCACCTGATTGAAAGTCTATATGGATGATCTTCTTTTCATGAGCAGCTTTAGTGCGTTCCTTGTAGATGTTGGAATTATCATAAGCTATGTGTTTGATCTCTTCTAACTCATGAAGTTGAATGAGACGTCTTTTCGAAGCAGATTTCGTGTCAAAGTTCAGTAACTTGACAGCCCAAGCAGCCTTGTGTTCAAACTCTACGGGCAAATGACAGGCGTTGTGATAGACAAGATGAAAGGGAGTAGTACCTAAGGGGTTCTTGAAAGCAGGTTTGTAAGCCCAAATAGCATCATCCAATTTCAAAGGCCGATCCTTTCTAGAATTGTTTACCATTTTCTCCAAAATAGTCTTAATCTCCCTGTTATAAACCTCTACATGTCCACTAGTTTGGGGATGATATAGTGTTGCCACTTTCAACTGGACCCCATGTTTCTTTAGAAACCCATCGAATACTCTGTTGATGAAATGAGAGTCTCCATCGTTGATGACTATTCTATAAACACCAAACCTAGGAAAAATCACAGATTTGAACATTTTTAGCACAACCTTAGAATCATTAGTGGGGCTAGCTATTGCTTCAACCCACTTAAAAACATAATCAATAACAATAAGGATATAGAGATTCTTATGAGACATAGGGAAATGACTCATGAAGTCAATTCCCCCACACATCAAAAACCTGCACTTCCAAGATAAAGTTCTAAGACATCTCATTCAATTTTGAGATATTTACATGCCTTTGGCATAAATCACAATGAGAGATGAAGGCATAAGCCTCTATGAAGATTGTGGGCCACCAGAAACCTGCTTGAAGCACCTTACAAAATGTCTTGAATGTAGCAAAGTGACCAGCATCATTCGAACCATGAAAATGGTATAAGACATTCTGAATCTCCTCCTCAAGCAGACACCTCTGGAACATACCGTCTAAACAAAGCTTGTAGAGGTACAATTCATCCCACTAATAGTGTCTGACATCCATTAAGAACTTTTTCTTTTGGTAACCTGTAAAATCATGTGGTTCAACATCAGCAGCCATATAATTAGCGAAATCACGAAATCAAAGAGTAATTATAGTAAATTTATTAAGCCTAGGGATAAAATGATTCTCATCCACTCTTATGCTAATGGCATAGATCTGCTCTTCATGTAGACTATCATCAATGGGAACATCATCATCCACTCTAAGTCTGGAAATGTGATATGCAACTCCATTCTCTATTCTTCTCTTATCCTTGATCTCAAAATAGAATTCTTGTAAAAGAAAATCTAACGCATTAATCTGGGTTTAGCATCCTTCTTTCAAGAGATACCTCAAAGCCGCATGATTGGTGTGGACTACTACTTTGTATCCCACTAGATATGATGTGAACTTCTCAAAGGAAAAGACAATGGCTAGTAGCTCCTTCTCGGTTGTAGCATAATTGCATTGGGCTCCATCCAGAGTTCTAGAGGCATAATAGATAACATGGAGCTTCTTATCCTTTCGCTGTCCAAGAACAGCTTATATCGTGTAATCGCTAGCATCACACATTACCTCAAAAGAAAAATCCTAATCTAGTGGTTAGACTATCAAAGCACTCACCAAGGCTCATTTGATTGGTCGAATGGAACTATAACATTCATCATCCCACTCAAATTTGACTTCCTTGCACAACAGCTTTGTAAGAGGTCTAGCGATTTTTTATAAGTCCTGGATTAATCTTCTTTAAGAACTTGCATGACCTAAAAAGCTGCAAACGTCTTTTATAGACTTGGGTGCCTGCAAGTTAATCATAACCTCAATCTTAGCGCTATCTACCTCAATACCTTTCTCAAAGATCTTGTGTCTTACACTATCCCATTTGTCACCATAAGGTGGCACTTCTCCCAGTTGAGTACTAAATGTTTATCCTCACAACTCTGAGAACCCTGCACAAATTAGCAAGACATACATCAAAGGAGGATCCATTGACAGAAAAATCTTCCATGAATACTTCCAATGTTTCTTCAATAAGATCAGAAAAAATGGACATCATGCATCGCTCAAAGGTTGTTAGGGCATTACACAGTCCAAAAGACATCCTGCGATTAACATAGATTCCAAATGGACGTGTGAATGTCGTCTTCTCCTGGTCATTTGGGTGAACGAGAATATGAAAGAAACCTGAATAACCATCTAAGAAAAAATAGTAATAGGGATTAGGCAATCTCTCAAGCATCTGGTCAATAAAGGGTAAAAGAAAATAATCTTTACGAGTAGCAACATTCAATTTTCTGAAATCTATGTACATTCTATGACATGTAACAGTTCTAGTTGGAATCAACTCATCCTTATCATTTTAACAACCGTTATACCCACCTTCTTAGGAGCTACATGCACAGGACTAACCCAGTTATTGTATGAAATATGGTAAATAATTCATGCATCTACAAGTTTTATTATCGCTTTCTTAACAACATCTTTTAGATTATGATTCAAACGTCTCTGATATGCTATAGAAGTCTTAGATTCATCTTCTAAATGTATCCTATGCATGCACAAATCTGGTGAAATCCATGTGTTATCATCTTAAGTGTAACCTAGAGCTCTATGGTAGTTCCTCAATTGACAAAAAAGCAAATTAGTCTCTACATTATTTAAATCAACATTCATAATCATAGGGTATGTAGAATTAGGACTTAAAAATGCATACCTTAGTCTTGCTAGGAGGGTCGTCCCAGTGGGGTTTTAAGTTTCAGCTTTGGAGCTTTCAGCTTGGTCTATTGATCATCAATAGGTGCATGGTACGGTTTAGGTGGAGACTTAGCAGCTGCCTCCACTAATGCCACATAATCAGTCATCTCTTCAATTTTTCTATTAGCGTCGAACATCTTGGTATATCCCATAACATCATCACTAAGAGATAAATGTGCATTAGTAGCGTTAGTTAATGCAATCTTTAAGGGATCAAGAAATGAGAAATCATCAGCAACTCCCTATACAACTTCAGTAATGGTATCGACCCAAAAGGATTTGGCATCCAGAAAAGGTTTCTTCAAGACCTCTTGCAAATTGAATTTCATCACCATATCACCAAAATGAAAGTTGATCTTTCCTTTCTTAACATCAATGATTGCTCCAGCTGTAGCGAAAAATGGTCTCCCTAAGATCAAAAGGGTCTTTGGGTTCTTCTCCAAAATCTAGAATCACAAAGTCAGTTGGTAAAAAATTTGTTCTAATCTTAACAGGTAGGTTCTCTAGGACTCCAATAGGATACTTCGTAGAATGATCAACAAGAACCAATGAAATCTTTGTACCCTTAATGTCTGTCATTCCCAACCGCTTAGCCACATAGAAAGGCATGAGATTTATGCTAGAACCCAAATCGCAGAGAGAAATATGGCAAAGATAATATATCCAATCTTGACTCAGAGAACAAAACTTTCGGGGTTTCCAAGCTTCTTGGGCATTCAATTTTGTAGGATAAAACTACATTCATGTGTAATCATCACCGCGCCTTCTTCTGATGTAAGATTTCTTGTAACCATGCTCTTAGCATACTTCTTCGGGGATGAAATCATTTGACGTGCATCAGAGAATGAGTCTCACATTCAGTTATTTGATCATCTCCTTGCACTTTGCATCTTTTAGATCTTTCTTGGAAGTTTTGGGTTTCATTGTGTATGGTACCTTTGGTTTATTGACTCTTGAAGTGACAACAACTGTTTCGGCATGGGGATCGATCGACCTCTTGATTTTTAATCTTTCTATGTACACTCAATCGATCTATAGGGGATTGATCAACCACTTTTCTCGGGAGCTTCTTTCTCAAACTCAGGGATCGATCGGGCATTAGAGGTGCCCGATCGATCATTTTTCCCTGGAATTTTTTCAATTGAATGCCCAATCTAGGAGAGATGAATCAATCTCTTTCTCCAGAAGTGGAAGGATCGATCGATCGCATAGTGCTCGATCGAACTGTCGAGTCTGAATTATTTTTGAACTTCTCCAAATATGCATATTTTGCATATTAAAAGAGTACAAAATACAACAAAAAAAGTTTAATTCTAATGTTGATGTGAAATACCCAGAACGGACATAGAACCAAAATTTTTGGATATTTTTTTTTTTGTATTTCAGGTCTAAAATACCCGGAAACGACTTAGAACCAAAAATTTTGGGTATTTTTGGTTCCTTTAACATGGAACCGAACCGATCCGGAACCGAATATTAGAAAGATATCGATTGGATATTTGAATTTAAGATCCGAAGAACCGGAACCGAAGCCTCGAAAACCCAACTCTACCAAAAAAATCATCAATAAAAAAAACAAGTTGACACTCGGAAGAAAGAAAAAAAATTAAATTAAAAAAATCTCCAAGCTATCACCTGTCGTATCTGGGACGGTCCAGAAAGTTGTAAACGAAGATACGTATCTGCTGCTTCTACCATTTTTTATTATTATATTTTTTTAAAAGACGCGTAATTATAAGCGTTGGACAAAGTCTTATATTAATAACTATGCATTTCTATCGCTTTAAATAGTGATAAAAAAATGAGATCTTCATTGTTGTAATTAACATAATCGACAACATCTGAGATTAAGTTACAAATAACGTTCATTTGCAATTTTTTTTCTTTTCTTATAGCTATCGCTAACGCAGCAGTGAACAAGAGAACATGACCATAGTACCTAACATAACTGTCAAACTCCCCGACTTCTGTCAACCTAAATACAATTAGTTATATTTAATAAATTTCCAACCTATTGGAGATATTGACCGCCAAATTCTGTTTTTCAAGTTAATTGTGATTTTCGATTAGAAATCTTCACCGCATATAAAACATTATCTCATTTGTATATTTAACAATATATATATATATATATATATATATATATATATAAGGCAAACTACACAATTTGTTTGATAATTTCTTGACTAAACAAACACACAAGTAATTGATAGCTTTTAATGTGTAAACTAGCCAATTTCTTGGCATTTGTGCAATTTTGGACAAGCTTTTGTTTTTTTTTTTTTTTTTTTTTTAATAAAAAAANGAATATCCCAAAATACAACACTTTCACACAGTCATATGCCGGCAAACCAAAAGATATCTCTAGAGGCAAAGATGAGATACATCCAAAAAACTACTAAACCGATAAACCAACATAAACAACAAACCAAAACAGCCTATAAAATAAATCTCCGATAACAAAAGTAATGTCGAAGGAAGCTGAGCCAAATGCCAAAGGAAAAGGATCTCAACCCAAAAAGAATCACTCAAAAAATTCGTATGGGCTGGAAGATACACTCAATACAAGAAACCTATTTGCTAGAGAGCAAACACGACGAGTAGAGGATTCTGAAGCCAACCACGTGGAAATGCTTGAAGATATCGGTCATATATGTTTAAAGGGACCAGAAGAAGAAGAATTCACCAAGGGAATCAAGTTGGACGCACCATAACAACCAGAGTTCATTTTAGCTCCTAAACCGCACAAACCAAGTTAAAATAAGGTAAAAATTCAATTTATATAATTTATGTAGGCAAAAATGAACAATTAAAGGCATATTATACTTCAAAAGAAAACATTTCAAGCCCAAAAAAGTCTCCAACACTTTAGTTTATTTTTATTTTAAGTTTGCAACATTTATGTTTTGTGCATAAATGATTCGTAGTTTTATTTTGCAAGTCTTGTTGTTTTGAGTATTTTTATTTGAAATTGATGTTGACCTAAATAGGGCTTAAGCTGATGGACCATTATATAAGGTTCTTCTGCATTCTTGTAAACCTCATACCTTTTCGATGATTAATTAAATTGCATTTTCTTCTCCTTCAAGTGGTACTTGTTGAGAGCTTTAGCTTCTGTCATTTGTGTGTGGATTCACCCACAACAAAAATCATATAGCATAACATCATGTTTCTATTACTATAGCATCACTTTTTAAATGATATTAGAATTATAGAGTCATTTAAGAAAGTGATGCTAAATTGAGTGAAGCTAAAAATATCTTACATCACTTTCATAAATAATGCTAAAAAGAAAATTTAGCATCATTTATTCATTGTGTCAATTTTCTTAAACATTTCTAATGAAATTCTTAACATCACTTTAAGAATCGACATAAAATTTAGCATCATTTTTGTATCATTTTCTTAAAACTTTTCTACCGACTTTTTAACATCACTTTAAGAATCAACGTAAAATATATAGTTTACATCAAGATAAAAACGATGCCAAATATAAGATTAAGGTAACTGAGTATAATGATGTTAAATTTAAAGTTTATAGCAATTCATGAACAGTTATAAAAAAAATACTAATATTAATATGAAATAAACCAATAATTTGAGTCAATAAAATCAATCATATCATATAAAATTTAAATAAAAAGTAATTCTAGAATTCATTCAATAATCTCTGGTGCCTATGATCTATCTTGACTTTAATGTTTTGATCTTATAAGAGAGACCGTTATAGCTAACTTGTTTGATCCCATATCGATTCACCTTCACCCACTGAACCAACACAAGAGAGTGTGAAAAACAGTTAGGGTCGAATCCCACAGAGACCCAGAAGCACACTTTCAGTTTTAATACCAAATCAAGCTAAGACATAATAAAAATGTTGTAACTTAAGTACAGCAAATAACGGTAATTAAGAACAAAGTAAATCAAATATTAAAAAGCGCCAGGCATTAGAGGAATCCACATGTAGTCAGGCTTAAAAGCTCAGGTTAACATGCATGATTTTACTTTGAAAATAATTGAGAACATGAAAGACAACAATAGAATAATCTCCTCTCGAAGTATTAAACCTCATGTTTAGATTACTAAAGACAAACTCTCTCCCTATTTAGATAATTCAATCAAACATTAAGTTTAGATGCAATAATCTTTCATGACAATACCCTCGCAAGAAAGAATACTTATTCATCTAGACTATATCAGAC
Source organism: Iberis pinnata (assembly GCA_900406425.1). Lineage (NCBI taxonomy): Eukaryota > Viridiplantae > Streptophyta > Magnoliopsida > Brassicales > Brassicaceae > Iberis > Iberis pinnata. The sequence continues at coordinate 31,833 of OVBE01001162.1, forward strand.
CTTTAAACCAAATCTTTTTGCGTTTATCAATCCAATATCAATGAAATAGATGGACAATATAATTCAAGCATTAAAAACAAGTCTATATTAAGAACCTAACAAATTCAATCATTTATGTTAAACTCGAACAATCAAACCTAGTTCCCCTGGGAAACCCTAAAACCTACCTATAGAATTATTCAGACATTGAAAAGTAAAAACAAATAAATATCAAATAAGAAATTATGATCATAAAAAAATAGATATTAGAATATAACGAGGGTTCAGAGAAACTTCTCTCAAATACAAAGGTTCGGGATCTTCATCTCCCTCGGATAAAACTTAGAATAATAAAAGTGTAGAAAAAAAATAAAAAAACCAAGCCAGAGGCTTTATATAGTCTAAAAGGAAAAATAAAGAAATTAGGAAAAATGGATAGACTTGAGGACCAATCTCTCAAAATATGGGAAATATCCAAAATTCTTGTTGGTGTGTTGTCTGGCCGGTTCATGCCTCGACTCGTCCGGTATATATTTTCTTTTCTCGTTGTTTTACTGGACCGGCTGGTCCAATTTTGGACCCCTCCTGTCTGACTCTCCGTGTATTATGGATGTTTGGACCCATCCAGTCCAAGGTTGGACCCGTCCGATCTGACTTTTCATAAGCTTCTTCTGCGAGCCAACTTGACTAATGTTTAGTAAAATTGCCATTACTATTGATTTCACTAGTAGATTGACTTCAAACCACTTCCATATGAAAGCTAACACATGTGGCAATATTGTATCCAAATTGAAGCTAAATCCATACATGGGAACATTTTCAAACATTGGAAAACGTTTGATGTTTTTACCGGACTATGCATCTACATACGTCAATTTGCATCCAAAATGTTTCGAACACCTAAAAACCAGTAAAATATACTAATTTTGCAGAGTAAAGCTCGAATAACGCTAAATAGAAAGCATAAATACTTACTATAAAATGTTAAAATCGAGTAATATCTATTCCTCCAAACTTAGATCTTTGCTGGTGCTCAAGTAAAGCAAGACCAAATCTGGTGAAGAGGTTTAAAAAGGACCACACAGGAACTCACAAAATCTCATAAACCCCAAGTATAGACATCATAATAAAAAATCTCCAATCCTAGACAACCACTATGAATTAACTGTTTACTACCACGTGGCTAATAACTTGCTTCCTACTCTAAATACCAAATTAATCAAACTATCAAGTCATCTCAACCAGCTCATTAGATTCAATTAAGTATATATAAGTGCAATCTCACCTATGGGATATCGATCAGCGCGCTTAAGTACATTTTCTATTAAAACACCCACATCAAACAAAGCATCAATCGACTTATGGTCTTGTCCCTTTTCCCCCTGTTCTCACTTCTCTTTATCTTTTATTTTCTTACTACTTTCTTTTCTTTTCTTTTCTTTTCTTTTTTTTCATTGCATTCCTGCGATTTTCTTTCTTTTCTTTTTTTTTTCTACTCTTTTTTTTTCTTTTTTTTTAGCAGCAAGTTTTATGGATGAGGAATTGGACTTCGAGGTCCATTGTTCAATCCCTCTTCTACCATTTTTATTGAAGGAAATGAGAGAAAGGGTATGGATCATACTGAAAGAGCTTTTCAGTTTTACAGAGAATTGAAGAGTAAGCTACCTAGCTTCAAAGTATACCAACACCATAAAAAAGAGAATTTAATATCAGGTTAGGTCCTATCAAGTTAGAGTTAGCATCAAATCATCAACAATCCAAAAGACTCAGAACTTTTAGAAGCATATCAATCAGTCAATGGGGTTCCAATGCTAAACAGAACAGTTAATCTAAGTCAGCAATCTAAAGAAAATGATTCTAAACTCACACTAAGTTTGCAGTCATCATTAATATGTGTCATTGTTCCTTCGACTCGATTAGACTCTAATTAATTCAAAACAAAAATTTTGAAAATTTTCATCAAAATGACAAAACATCCAAAACAACAAAAATATAGTTTGTAGATATATATCCTCCCTCAGACTTACTTCACACCGACATGGTGTGGAAATAAATCAGATAGAAGGAATAAATAAAAAGGAATTTTTTTTACATGAGTCTGGACCGACCAATAAAAAAGATGCAAAACAACTATATTAATAAATATTGAACACTAAATAGTGGGGTTCTTCCCACTCAACACTTGTTTAAAGTCACTAGCTTGACAAACTTACCTCTTAAGATGAGGTTGGATTATCATCAGGGTATGCTCCACAACAAGACCCATAATGAGACATCTTCAGTTTCATAACCTTATTTAACACATCCTTTTTGGCTTCTACTCCTTTGTCTTTAAGCTCAAGGGTGTAAAACGCTCTAACCATTGAGAAAGGCTTTGAAGTACGTTTTCTTTTCACCTTATACTCAATATCATCTTCGACTATTGCATGAGCAATCAAAGTTACCTGAGGATCTCCTTTGATCTTTTTTCTGTTTCACTTTCTCTTTGGTACCGTATTCTTTGTCGAGACATGAGAATTCCCAACCATGAATTCATTATTTTCACCCTTAGCACCAAGCTCTAGTTGAGGATCAGTTATAACCTGCTCTTCTTTAACCTCGGTTATTCGCTTCACACCTTTTGGAGGGATTGCTAGGTAGAAGAATCTTTCTTGACCTTTATGAAGGAGATTCTCTGATTAGGCATGTCAACTACAGCCCCTACAAATGCTAAAAAATATCTCCCTACAACTAGTGGCTTATCTGATCTTCCATTCATTTCCAAGATATGAAAATCAACAAGAACTAGACAATTTCCAACTTGTACATGCAGAACAAATATAAATCCATTCAAAGATAAAATAGAATAATTAGCAAGCTCAAAAGATGTCTTAGATGGTTGGATACCTGAAATTCCCAATATTTTTGCAACAACTATCGACATGACATTCACATTATCACATGTATCGCATAGTGAATCTTTAAAATTTACCTGGTTGTTCGAACAAGGAACCAAAAATTCTTTGTGATCTTGTAGCTTATTAAGCTTTTTGAGGGGATTCAGTTTCCTACCTATCATCTCTCCATCCTCAAATTCACTTATGGACTTATAAGGCTCAAACGGGTAAGGAACATTCGTTTCGTAGATGCGAAAAGGTGGTGATTTCTCTGTAATTGGTAGATTGGTTGGTCCAGCCTAGACCGTTCGTTATGGCTCTCCGGATCGGGCACACCTCTTCGGACCGATCGATCAAGAGTGGACCGGTCTGGATCATCGGGCACGACTGGACCCTTGGTCCATTATGGACCCCTTAGTCTATTCTGGACCCTCTGGTCCATTCTGGACCCTTCGGTCCATTCTGGACCCCTCGGCCTGTCTTCTCTACAACTTTTCAGCATCTTCTTACGTAACTTCTTCTTCATCTTTTTCTATCTCATCAACCTTATTTGCAATTAAGGACTTACAATAAACGTTCATATTATCTTCAACTTTCCCAGGAAAAACGCCAGCTTGTCTCTTTACAGCTTCAAAAGTCTGAGCAACTTGAGTATCCAAATGTTTCACATGTGTAGAGAGAGCTTCAATTTTTTGGTTCAACTCATTGAAGTTTCTTTGAGATTATTGTTACCCTTCCAAGAGTTCCATGAGCATTATCTACGTCGAGTTGTCTTGTTAAGCTTGAGGTGTTTATTGAAATACAGGCTGAGAGGCCTTTTGAAAGCCGCCTGAATTATAGTTATGTGCAAAAGTCTTTGGTTGTTGTGGGTTTTTTTCTCTTGAGGGTTTTCTACATTGGTGCTTCTCCGCGAGAGGTTGGAATGAGTCTTGTTAAATCCTTGATTTTATACCCTTTGACCTTGGCTATTAATGTAGCTTGCCTCCTTTTCAACTCCTTCGGTATTTTTCTCTTGAAAGGCAAAGCAATCAACTTCTAAATCTTCAGCAAAAATGACATGTTTATGGTTTTTATTCTTGAGAAGTTGAGTAAGCAGCCCTTTCATCTATGAAACTTGTCCTTTCACTTCTGAGAGTTTAGAGGTGTCAGAAGTAATTCCCCTGTTTCTCCTATCAAAATTTGGGCAATGGTTGTTGTTGCTAACTGCCATGTTCTCTATCAGTTGATAGGCATCTAGGAAGGGTTTGGTCATAAAATCACCATTGCTTACTGTATACATGGAAAGCTGGTACTTCTGATCGATTCCTCCGTAGAAAGTATTGAGTAAACTTACATGTGAGAAACCATGATGAAGCTAGTCATGAAGATTCTCTTTGAATCGTTCCCAAGATTCAAAGAATAACTCTACATGACCTTGCTGAAACCCCAAGATCTTTTTTTTGTATAGAGTTGGTCCTCGTAGTGGTGAAGATGTGACTGAGAACTTGGATCTTCAATCATCCCAAGTTACAATAGAACCAGCAGGTAAAGAATTAAACCAACTAAGTACTCTCTCAGCTAGAGAGTGACTCAAGAGTTTTTAGTACATGAAATCCCTTGATACTCTATTGAGTTGGGTAGTGCTATAGATGTCCTCTAAGTTATCAATGTGGTCCATGGGATGCTCAGTGGGTAAACCATGAAACTGGTTTTGGCGAAGTATCTGGATGAGCTGAATAGGGAATTGGTACTTTTGACGTTGAGGTTGTCGAGGTTGAATGGCATTCTTATTAGCAAAGAATGCATCATGGATGTTGAAGTCACAGACCAAAGGGTGATTTTGAGCTGAGTGCTTGATTTTAATCGGTTTAATGCCTTATATTGGGTATTTATACTTGCTATTTGGCATTATCTGAGTGTCTACCATGTATATTTTGCATATTTTCAGGTTTCTAGGTGTTTGGGACGTCCTGGAGTGAAAAAGAAAGTTTTCAGAAGATTTCAGGTGCAAACGGATGAAATGAATATGGTGTGATCAATCAAGATGAAGAATTATCCATCCATGATGCACGAAGAAAGAGATCGGCCAATCCAAGAATGGATCGATAGATCCAAATTCACTATGAACTTACGGAAAATCAGATCGATCGATCCCATGTTAGATCGATCAATCCAATTTAATGAACAGATTGATCGATCCAATTTAATGAACAGATTGATCGATCCTTATATGGATCAATCGATTCCCGCACATGGGGAGAACTGAAGATTTTTCCAAAATTACGACTATTCCCTCAAGACCTATTATGTTTTCCTTATTGGTTTTATTTTATTTTTGTTGTTCTATAACTATAAAAGCCTTAGGCTTTGGTTTATTTTCTTTTTTTACGCATACTTTTAGATTTGAGAGGTTTTACAGAGAGACAAATCCCAATCTTGTGTTTGGAGAAGATTCTAAACTTCGTTTTATTTTAATTTGATTTGGTTTTTTGAATATGCAATCCTTAATTATGATTGTTGATTTCTTAGCTATGTCTGAGTAGTCTCTTTGTTAGGTTTTAGGGGTTTCCTAGGGAAAACATGATTGATAGTTAGGGTTTAGCATAATGGATTGAATTTGTTAGGTTCTTAGTCTAGACTTGTTCTTATTGCATGAATTGGATTGATCACCTAGTTTATTGATATTAGAGTGATCTGAATTTAGCGGGAGCTTGTTTTTAGTAATTCGATATAGGGATTAATACTTTGAGAGGAGATTAATCTAGTTTCTGTCTTTTGAGTTGAGAACTATTTTCAAAGTAAAATCCAGGATGTTAACCTGAGCTTCAAACCTGAATACGTGTGGAATTACCTAACGCCTGACGCTTTATTTAATTGATTTACAACTGTTTTTATTTACTGCTTAATTTACAATCGTTACAAAACAAGCACTCTTTTATTACCATCTTTGCTAGATTCGAATTTAGAACTGAGAGTCGTACTGTTTTGTCTTTGTGGGAAATCAACCCTATTCTATACTATAGTGATATGTTCTCTACAATGTAGTTTAGGAATAAAAATAATTAGTCTATCAGATTTTTGGCGCTGTTTTCTGGGTCCAATTGTGCCTTTTAAGTTTTATTTAGAATCTAGTCTAAAATATTTAATTTTTCAGCACTAATCATGTTTCTCTATTCTTGAATTCGTTTTTACAGGTGCATGATCTGAAGATCTAACAAATCTAAGGAATTTAGAATGCTCAAACCGGAAGGAAAGAAGAAACGCAAGCTCGTCCAACACAATGGGAGATAACGTCATTATTAACAATCCGTTCTTTCCCGAAGATCCGAACAACCAAAATCCTTATGTAAGGCAGAACGTCTAGAATCCTCAACCAGGATTACAACAGTTACGATAGTTGGTTAACCAACCGGGAGGAAACGGCAATCAAGTTCCGCCAGGACAACAAGGAGGAAACAACAATCAAGTCCCACCAGTAGGAAAATGAGCTGGTAATGGTAATCAAAATCCATCGATTGGGAAAAATTACATCGTGATGGGAGACCTCAAGCATTTTTCAACCAACAACAACTAAACATGGTTCTGGATGGAGACTTTAATGTTCATGAAGCCTTCCTCTATAATAGGAACGTTCTTCATCCTAGTCAGCCTCAGAGATAGAATTATAAGTCCCTTTCCAACTCGTCTAGTTGCTCAGATAAAACTAATTCCATGGTTTGCCTACTAAGCACCCAATGGATCACATAGATAGCTTCGACGATATCTATAGCACCGTTCAACTCAATGGAGTCTCTAAGGATTTCACTCATTGCAAGCTCTTCAATCATTCACTTGCAGAAAGAGCTCTTAGGTTGTTAAAATCTCTACCACCCAACTCCATTGAAACTTGGGATGACTGAAAATCCAAGTTCTTGAGCCATTTTTACACAACTACAAGGACTACTAACTGATAAACATAGATTTGCTTAGGTACTTAAGATATCATCTAATTCAGGTAAAGTCCAACTCATTAATCCTATGTGAATCATGCTTAGTCTAAGACATTAAGATTTTTGGTTCAAACATTCAAACATACACAATTTAAGAAAGTCAAATAAAAGTCAACAGTTCAAAAGTCAACAGTTCAAAAGTCAACAACAATTAGAAAAAGTCAACAGAAATTAAAACTTGATAATTCAAAGATAAAAGACTAAGTGAATGGTTTATGTAATTGATTTTGGTCATTAAATGAATTCATATGGTGTCTAATTCTATCTAATAAGCTAAACTCTTGGTCTAAATTCCAAAACCTAGACTAATCCACTTCCATGGCACTAATCATTTCCTTAATTATGCAATCTAAACAATTCCTTGGAAAACTACACATTTAAGGAACATTAAGATCCAATTCATCTTAAACACTAAACTAACTAACAAAATTCCTTGGCTAGGCCTCATTTAGCTTATAAAGATTTGTTCCGGCATTTTGTCGAACACCTTCCGGGCGCAAAATTCCTAACTCCTAGAAGTGAGNAGCATTAAGGACATCAATTATAAGAAGGTTTATGAATTACAACTTCTAAACACCACAACCCTTCATCTAATTTCCTAAATCAACCCAACCATTCACTCAAAGGTCACTACTCACTAATCATAAGGTTAGCACAAGATCT
>OVBE01001163.1:0-13536 GCA_900406425.1 Iberis pinnata
GATGACGAATGACGATTTTGGAGAAGACGACGAGCGCGATAACTTGGTCACTAAACCATTTTTTTTCCTTATTCAGTGTGAAATAGTTGAGCGACTGGGAAATTTGATATGTATAATGTTTTAATGACATGGAATACGGTTTAATGATGTGGATTTGTTCATTAAAATTAACCAAAATAAGAGAAAACTAAGCAAGGGCGTGAATCGTAATTTACAAGGTTTTTGAAAGTACTCTATCAATTTTTGAAAGATGTATGGTATTCGAGTCATTATCGAACTTTTCGATGGTATTTGAGCGATTTTCTCTTAAGATAATTTAGGATAATCTTCCTGATGAACTGGCCAACTATCTGATCATTTATCTCAACCATCTTCTCTGTCCATCAGAGTTGACAAACTCCTATAGCCTTACGAAGATTAATAAACTGATTAAAAGCCAATGGTTTTATAAACATATCTGCTAGTTGATTTTCAGTTCCAACATGCTCAATCACAATAAGTCTTTCCTCAACTAACTCACGAATAAAATGATGTCTGATGTCAATGTGTTTGGTCCTTGAGTGCTGAACAGGATTTTTCGCTATATTGATTGCACTCTGATTGTCACAGTGAACAAGCATTGAGTCAGTTTTAACTCCATAATCATTCACCATTTGCTTCATCCAAATGAGTTGAGTACAACAACTTCCCATTGCTATGTACTCAGCCTCAGCCGTGGACAAGGAAACACAATTTTGTTTCTTACTTTGCCAAGCGATTAGATTATTACCCAGAAAGAAACAACCGCCACTCGTACTTCGTCTATCATCCAAACTTCCTTCACAATCAGCATCACAATACCCTGCGAGGTTGCTGTTGGTATCCTTTGTGTAATAAATCCCCAGATCTGCTGATCCTTTAATATACTTGATTATCCGCTTAACTGCGTGAAGGTGTGAGACCTTAGGCTTTGCCTGATACCTTGGGCAAACACCTACGCTTAGACATATGTATGGACGACTTGTAGTAAGATATAACAGACTACCAATCATACTTCTGTAGAATTTCTGATCCACATCTTCTCCCTCATCATCTCGAGACAGCTTACATGTTGTGCTCATAGGAGTTCTGGCTGGTTTACAAGCATCAAGTCCGAATCGTGTGGTCAAGTTTTTGGCGTATGTGCTCTGACTTAAGTAGATTCCTTCTTCTGATTGTTAAACTTGAAGACCAAGAAAGTATGTTAACTCGCCCACCATACTCATGTCGAATTCTTGTGTCATGTGGCGAACAAACCCATCAACTAGTACCTTGTTTGTGGCTCCAAACACGATATCATCCACATAGATCTGCACAACCATTAACTCACCATCTTTTGAATAGATGAATAGTGTTTTATCAACCCTCCCCCGTGTGTACCTTTGATCAAGCAGACATACTGTTAATCTTTCATACCAGGCTCGAGGCGCTTGTTTTAACCCATACAGTGCTTTTTGGAGTTTGTATACATGATTTGGATATTTTGGATGTTCAAAGCCTTTAGGTTGTTCTACATATACTTCTTCTTGAAGAATTCCAATTAGAAATGCGCTTTTCACATCCATTTGATATAACTTGAACTTTAAATGGAATGCCATCCCTAGTAGTAATCTGATTGATTCTGATCGAGCTACATGAGCAAACGTTTCATCAAAGTCTATCCCTTATACTTGTGAGTATCCTTGAGCAACTAGCTGAGCTTTGTTTCTTACCACATTTCCAGTTTCATCGATCTTATTCTTAAAGATCCATTTTGTTCCAACCACATTCACACCCTTAAGGCGAGGTGTCAAACTCCAGACCTGGTTGCAGTCAAATTGCTCAAGTTCTTCTTGCATGGATATTATCCAATATTCATCATGCAGAGCTTCTAAGTGTGTTTTGGGTTCAATCATAGATACAAAGCATGCAAACTGAACCATCTCTCTGAAGTTAATCATCTTTTTCCTTGTAACTCTGTTTCCATAGACATCACCAATCACATCCTTTTTGGAATGATTCTTATGGACACTTTTTGTGATTCCATGATCGGTGTCTGATTATGGTTCATCAGACACCACCACATCCCTTTGTACCTCAACTGGTTGATCATCCATTTTCTGTACAGGATTTAGTACTAAGCCCTCTATTTGGTGTCCAACATCATCGAATACAACATTTATTGTTTCCATCACAGTCTTACTTCTTTTATTAAACACTCGATATGTTGTACTTGTGGTTGAGTACCCAAGAAACATACCCTCATCACTTCTTGCATCGAACTTACCAAGTTGATCTTTATCATTCAGAATATAGCACAGGCAACCGAACACATGAAAATAAATTACACTAGGAGTCTTTCCATTCCACATTTCATAGGGTGTCATTGTGGTTCCTTTCCTCACATATACTATGTTTATGATATAGCATGCAGTACTTACAGCTTCAGCCCAAAAGTGTTTAGCTACTTGATTTGCATGTAGCATGGCACGTGCCATTTCTTGAAGAGTTCTATTATTTCTCTCAACCACACCATTTTGCTGTGGTGTCCTAGGTGCAGAATATTGATGTTGAATTCCTTGAGATTCACACAACCGATCAAACATCTCATTTTGAAATTCTCCTCCATGATCACTTTGAATAGCTTTAATACCCCATTTCTCATTTTTGAGCTATAGTACCAAGATCTTGAAGCTATCCACAGCCTCTGATTTTTCACGAAGAAACCTTACCCATGTGAAGTCATCCACGATTACTAGGATGTACTTCTTCCCAGACAGACTCTCTACTTGAATTGGGCCTATGAGATCCATGTGTAATAGGTCTAATGCCTTTTTGTTGAACTTTGACTTGTTTTCCTTTTGCACACGGTCCACACACAAACATTTCATCTACTTTTAATTTTGGAATTCCTCTAACGAGCTCCTAATTTGCAAGGTTTTTGAGTGTTCTTACATTAATATGCCCTAGTTTCCTGTGCCATATTTCCAACTGATTTGTTACCACAGCTGTGAGACATCTGTCACGTTGACGCCACATGTAAAAATTGTTTCCTGCCCTAATCCCACTTAACACAACCTGATTAGTTGCATTTACTACTTGGCAGTCTGTTTTAGTGAAGGAAACAGCCAGCCCTTCATCGCACAGCTGACTTATGCTAATCAGATTAGCTGTCAGTCCCTCAACATAGTAGAAATTCTGGAGTGTAGGTTTATTTGATCCGTTTGTTTCACCTTTTCCCTAAATCTTACCTTTGGCTCCTCCTCCGAAGGTTACTTTTCCTGTGTTGATCTCTACATAGTTAGATAGTTCTTCTTTGATTCCTGTCATATGTCTTGAGCATCCAATATCAAAGTACCATTCTGAACCTTCTGAATTTTTCATGGCTACTTCTGTATGCTGTTCATTTTCGGACATGAGAGCCATGTTTGTTTGAGACCACAAACATGTTAGTTCCAATGGTTGATCCTCAGCTTTCGTTTCCGATCTTGTGTCTGTATGAGCTGTGAAACAGTACAAGAGATCTTTTCTAACCCAAGCTCTGCCGTTGTTAGTCTTCTCATGATGGTAATCTCTGTGACGTACAACATGATAAAGTCTGGCATGCCACCGATAACACTGAGCCTTGTAGTGTCCTGGCTTCCTACAGTAAAAGCATAGTTGATCTCTGTTCTGTGGTACCTGATAATACCCTCGATCTCTGTTTTGCCTTGTCTGATAATACCCTTGGTTGTTTGGCATCCAGTTTTGATCATACTGTCTTTTGTTGAGTCCTCTCTGTTCAACAGATCGTGGCTTTATCTGCTCGGTTGTATGAGTAGTTGAAGATTTAACGAAGGACGTAGACCCCTGTGTGTCCTTGATAACCCAGACCGTAACTCATCCTGCTATCTCTGCCCATTGACAACACTTTATCAAGATCTTTTGTGCCTTTAGTTAGCATCTTGATATTCCTCAACTGTTCACTCAGACGTGATTCCAACAACTCGTTCTTTTTCTTTTCTTCTGTCAAAGCTGTTTGAAGAATTTTCACCTTCTCTTGAAGCTTTTGATTATCACACTGTAGTTCCAGATTTAGATTTCTGACCTCGATTAAAGTTTCACACAGCACCCTACTGTCCTCAAGCAATGACTGTTTTGGAGTTTCCTTTTCATCATCAAACTCACTTTCTGAATTTTCTTCAATTATTCCTACATAAGCCACTAGATTGAGTATCTCATCCTCACCATCTGATTCTGAGGTAACTTCACCTTCCTAGCTAACCATAAACTTCTCTTTTTTGTTTGTGGAATTCACACATTCAGCTTTTGTGTGTCCAAAACCTTTACACTCATAGCACTTGAGTGACTCCTTCCTCTTAAGATTAGGACAGTCAGATTTATAGTGACCAAAACCTTGACATTCATGACACTGAACATCCGGTCTCTTGGTTGATTTGTCATTGTTTGATCTGAAATCTGGTTTACTAACAGGATTGTTATCATGTCTTGATGTTCCAGCATATTTCTTGAAGTACTTTTTAACAATTAGCCTAATGGTTTCTTCAAGGTTTTCTTCAGGTTCAACTCGTTCTTTTGCTGTTAATGCAATACCTTTCCTTTTAACCATTTTCTTTGACATGTCAAGCTCATGTGCCTGTATCAGTCCCACCACTTGGTTAAATTTCATACCGTCTGAGTCTTTGGCCACTTGAATGGCTGATTTCATTGGACTCAAACTTATCAGACAGACTTCTTAGAATTTTCTTGACCAATTTCTTTTCTTTATAATGTTTTCCAAGAACTTCTGCTGCATTAGCAATGGAAGAAAATTTTCCAATAAATTCTTCAATTGTTTCATCATGCTCCATTCTTAAATTCTCAAACTCTGATGCAAGCATGTCAATTCTGGTTCTCCGAACATCACTGGTTCCTTCATAGGTTACTTGCAGTGTATCCCAAGCATCTTTAGTAGAAGTACAACCTTGAACCCTTTTGAATTGATATTTAGTTAAGGATATCCAGATGGCCGTTAGTGCTCTCGAGTTGTATTTGGACACAGTTTTCTCAGCTATTGTCCATTCAGAATTTGGTTTCAGAACCAACACAACATCTTCATTTTTAACCTGTGGAACAGACCGCCCTTCACAATTGTCCAGGCGTCTTTATCTATTCCCTTGATGTGTTCCCGGATTTGCACTTTCCACAATCCAAAATTGTCCGGATCTAGAACAAAGCTGCGTGTTGTTGACTGTTGTGAGTTGTCCATTCTTCAGGATCTTTTACCTGTTTAGCTAGAAACCTTGGTTTCTTCACAGATTCCCGCTCTGATACCAATTGAAAGAGTAAAACAAACCAAGAACAGACAAATTTTCCAAACTTTCAAACTTTATTGAGATAAACACAATTATAGTTTAATGATTCTTTTATCCTGAATTTGTTTCTCTCAATCTCACACACTATCTCTCTTGTTTGTTCTCACGAACAAACACTCTTACAAAAACTTCACAACTTAAAAACTCTCACACACTTTTTCGGCTCAGAAGAACTGTCTTTCTTCTTCTTCTTCGCCTTCAATATATAGTCGAGCTAAACCCTAGTTTCGCTCTTCTTGAAATGGTAACTTCTCATAAAGCCTTTTCCTTTCTTCTCTTGTTTCCTTTTTGCTCTTTTCCTTTTTCCTTGACATCGCAAAATCCTTGTTCGGCCCTTTTCTCTATTTCCTTTTTCCAACCTTCAAGCTTTCATGTCTTCGAAAAGACTCTTGTCTCCTTGCACTTTCAAAGCCCATATACTTAAAGCTCACTAGACTATTCTCAATAAAATTCAAGCAAAAAAACAAAAGAGAGTATGAAATTCATCGTACTTATCTTCTTTGATCCAGTATAGAAAACTGATGAGATATATGACATGTGCTGGACATTGACGTATATCTCATCAGTTTTTCATATTAGATCAAAGAAGATAAATTACTTAAGTAACTATATATAAGAAGAAATCCCATTATCATTATTCTCCTTTTGTAAGGATTTTGTAGTTCAAGCTTTTTTGGAAGAAACAATGGAAAAAAAAAAAAAAAACAATTGATGCATTAGCAAAATAAGCTTAATATAAACCGAAACCGTTATATGGAGAATCAAAGATGAAATGATACACACATAAAATTGAATAGAGTCGTTACTGAGAAAGAGATTCATATATTGAATAGAGAGCGGTGGTGAAAGATATTGTACAATTGAATAAATGTAGAATAATTCAAGAAATTCTCGTTAACTGAAACCATCTCCTTTGGTGAGGATCTCACACAGAATTTTTGCATAGACATTCTCGATTAATTACAACCAACGACAAGAAAAACACATACAAATTCAAAAGTATCTCGAATTAAGATTTTATGGATCAAATCAATGCGACAATTAGAACTCGAATCTTCTACGAAAAATTTCTACAATAAAGTTACAAACCTTCTAAAAGAATATCCAAGAAGCATATTAAGGAACAACAAAAATCGTCAATGATGGCTAACTCTTCTTTGGACTCAAAGGCTAAAGCTAAGGTAACAAGTGATGATGTGGAGTCAAAGGCTAAAGCTAAGCTGCAGGCAGGGTCGGATCTAAGCACATCGAAATGAAATATTCGCCTATGGCCTCCGTTTAATAATGGGACGAGTAGCAACGCTTCATCAGCGATGGCTCACTCTTCTAAGGACTCAAAGGCTAAAGTTAAGCTAACAAGTGATGGTGTGGACTCAAAGGCTAAAGCTAAGCTTTAGGGACCACATCATCACTTGTTAGCTTAGCTTTAGCCTTTGAGTCCTTAGAAGAGTGAGCCATCGTTGAAGAAGCTTTGCTACTCGTCCCATTATTAATTCCAGCAAGCTTTGTTGTCTTTGTGTGAGACCATGTAAGTGGAAATTAAGATTATGATAAGATATCATGTTGAAAAAGAACGAACCGGATTTTAATGTGGAAGCTAAACAAGCTGTTAAACATGGAACTTTAAAAAGCTGCGACGACCAAGTATTGATGAGAAAGAGAAAATCGTCGTAAAACGAGGAGGAAGAATGTGTCACCACCACATGTTGTATTGTGTATTTTCTATTCTCCTGGTTTAGTCTTTTATATTACTAACTATTGTCCCTAATAGTCATCAAAATCCTAACTTACCATATATTAAAGTTTGAATAATCTTAACTTACTTTATATAAATATAAATCTGTCAAAATTAAAATAAAACAAACAAAAGTTAAGAAAATATATAAAGGGAAGCAAATCGGTTATTAATAATTAAATACAAATCTGTCAACTATAAATTAAAATTAAAATAACTTAAAAGATATTTAAAGGGAGGCAAACCTGTTATGAATAATTAAATCTCCATTGAACATAGTGGTATTCAGTATAGTAAAACTGAAACGAACCGAATTAGGCGATACGACATGGTTTTGGATCAATTATATAAACCGTTTAAATATACATTTATAAAATCATGGATATGAATATGGTACAGATATTAACCGAGAGAAACGATTAAACCGAAAAAACTGATAAATTTATTTTTCATTTAAATAATATAATTATATAATATACACAGATTTATCAGTTACTAGAAAAAATAAAAAACTTTTGTTCACCATTAAAAAAATTCTTAGTAATTTAAATATTTAAATAATATAATATTTATTATATAGTTGAATAATCTACAAAGATTTTCAATTTTCTTAAAAAATAAAGGAAAATCAGTGTTCACTACAAAGAAATTTTTTTTAGTAATTCAAGTATTTATGCATTAGTTTGTTATATAGTAAATAAATTGACTGAATTAAAATTATTGACAATAATTTATGTTAAATGGACATAATTTTATGTGCATTACGAGAAGAAAATAAATAACAATGATTAATATTAGGAAATCCAATAGTTTCATAATTTTTTTACTATCATTATAAGTTTTAATTTTATTTGTATATTATTTTCTAACTTCTGTCATCAACCATTATATTTCTTGTTTTTAACTTAGTGAATAATGTATTCATCACATCACATCTTTTACATAAAAGTAAGTAAAAGTAAGTGGAAAGATGATTTACCAATCAATTAAACATGTCTACTAAAAGAGTAAATGTATAATAAAAATATAACACACACACACATATATATATATATATATATTTGGAAAACTGCATAAACCGAAAACTGAAGGTGTCTAAACCGAACCGAACCAAAGTAGATATGGTTCCAATATGGTAGCTATTTATCGAAAACTTAAAAACCGAACTGATATCCAGATTTAACAACTTATAGAACTTTGTATACCATTTGTTTCATAATGGAACATTAACAGAATAAAGTAAAAAAATTTCCTTCTCTTCTCTTCGCAAATCTAGGTTAGAGGTCCGGCGAGTACAGAGCGACGAGCCTTCACTCCGTCGCCCGAGCCGTAATCCATTACACCGCGACCTTCGAGTTCGCCGGTCACTCCAACGACGGGGAGCTCGCCCGTGCATCTCTCTCCCAAAGGCGTTTCAAATATGCATCTCTTTATCTTCCAGGTTCTTTTATCGTTATATATTTTCTATTATATGATGTCTAAGTTTTGTAAAGAGTTGAGTGATAAACTCTCAAGAACCAGAGAGAGGAAGAGAGAGAGAGATTTGTACATGGGAAGAAGAAGCGAAGGAAGATTTTATTTTCTTAACTCTTAGAGAGAACAATTACATAATTATATAGCTTATAAGAGAGCCTCCTAATTCAAAATACTCAACATGCAAGACTTCATCATTTACAAGAAAAGTAAATGCTGAACATGCAGAGAATAGACAATAAATGATAACTACTTTATGGACAACACTTTTCTGGATGGATGAAAAACCTGTGGATAGTTATCTGTGGATAGCTTCTCATGGATGGATTCCTATGGATAGTTTTTTCTCATTACTTTGTCTCAATACTCCTCCTCAAGCTTGACCATATGAACTAGTCAAGGTTAGAAACAATGAAGACCTCCCTCATTAAAAACCTTAGTAAGGAAAACCCGATGGGACAAAACCCTACTAAGGGAAAAAGAGTGGAGACTCCACTGTTAAGGGGATCAACTGCTTGGTGAGAGATCAACGAGTCTATGCCGTGAGAGTATAAACTCAATCGTCATTATTCTTGCTGCCTTGATGAACAGATTTGCAAGTTGATCTTCACTTCTTGTATAACATGGAAGAATAACTCCTTGTACCATCAATTGTCTGACCTTGTGGCAATCGACCTCTACGTGATTCGTCTTTTCATAGAACACTGAATTCGAAGCAATGTGGATGGCTGCTTGGTTGTCACAATTCATGGTGATAGGAGTGTCGAGATTCAATGCCTAGATCCTTGAGAAGATGTTTGATCCATACTAACTCAGTGGACAACTTTCTCATTGCCCTATACTCGACTTCAACACTTGAATAAGACACAACCTTCTGTTTCTTCCTCTTCCAAGTGACAAGATTGCCTCCAATGAATGTGTAGTAGCCAGTAGTTGATTTCCTATCATTCCTATCTCCAGTCCAATCAGCATCACAATATCCATCAATTTATGTGTTGTTATTACATCCCATACATACTCCTTGTCCAGGAGCTCCACTAAGGTATCTAAGTATTCTTCCCACAATTTTCCAGTGATGAATCTTAGGCACTTGTATATGCTGGCTCACCTGGTTCACAAAAAAATAAATATCATGTCTAGTAATGGTTAAGTATATGAGCTTACCAACTAGTCTTCTATATTGTTTTGGATCATCAAATGGTGTGTCTTCATACTCTCCTTCACGCAAGATCTTATAGCCATCTTCCAATGGCGTCTTAGATGGTTTCTCTCCTATCATACCTGCTTCATTCAAGATATCAAGTGTGTACTTTCTTTGTGATAAGAAGAGCCCCTCACTAGAGCGACAAACTTCATTTCCAAGAAAGTACTTTAGTTTACCCAGATCCTTAATCTCAAATACAAAATTTTTAGTAAGGTTTGGTTTCCAGTATACCTTCTTTATCAGTTCCTGTGATGATGATATCATCAACATAAACAAGGATGACAACTATACCTTGTTGGTTGGTGAGGGTGAATAGAGAGTGGTCCGCCTCATATCGTCTAAACCGTCTCCCATTTATGGTAGTGCTAAGCTTGTGATACCAAGCTCTTGGTGATTGTTTCAGCCCATAACTAGCCTTTCGTGAGTCTTAGAAAATTTCATGTCTTAACCAAATTCTCTAAACCAAGAGGTGGACGTATGTAGACTTCATCCTCTAGCTCCCACTGAAGGAATGTATTCTTCACATTCATTTGCCAAAGATCCCATTTCAGGTTAACAACTAAAGAGAGAATGATCCTTATAGTTTGTAGCTTAGCCACTAGAGAAAAAATATCATTGTAATCTTCTCCAAATGTTTGAGTGAACCCTCTTGCAACAAATCTAGTCTTCTTTTTTTCTGGTTTTCCATTGGCTAGGTACTTGATGGTGAAAATCCATGTACTAGTCATTGCTTTCTTCCCTTTTGGAAGTTCATCGTTTTACCAAGTGTCATTGTCAATCATAGCCTTGCTTTCATGACCAACATATTCTTTCCATTCATCATCCTTAATTTCCTCTTCATATGATTTTGGTATGTTCTTGATCTAAGTTACTCATGAAGACCTGATGCTCTTTTGGAAATTGTGCTAAGGAGCATGTGTCTTAGATTGGATGAACTACTGTATTGGCATTATAATATACAGTTTCATTTACCCAATGAGAAGGTTTCTTCACTCTTGTACTTCTTCTTAGAGGTTGTGCTTGTCCTTCTCCAGTCTCATTCTCATTGATTTGAGACTGTTGTTCTTGGTTTGCTTATTCTTCTTGATTTTCACTTTGATCATGAACTTCAGAATCTTCTGGTTGGTTTCCCCCCCCCCCTCATGATCAAGTGGAATTCCTCTTGAACAAGCTCAACTTCTTGGGTAATTTGTTCATTTTCTTCTTCCCTTGCTTTCGGTTGGCTAATACCAAGATTTTCCAAGATTATCCTCAAATTGTTCGCCTTAGTCGAGGGAGTATGATAGAGGTCTCTAAGGTTGTCTCAACTCTTCTCATCATAGTACCCCTTTGATTCCAAAAACTTAACATCTCTTGATACCCTAACCGTTCTTGACTATGGTGCATAGCATTTGTATCCTTTCTGGTTGGTTGAGTATCCTATGAACATAGCCTTGACACTTTTGGATTTTAATTTGTTTCTTTGTTCACCTGGAATCAAGATAAAATAAAGGCACTCACACACACACGCAAATGATCAATGGATGGCTTAGTCTTGGTTAATACCACTAATGAGAGCTATCATGAAGAACTCTGGTTGGTATTTGACTGATAAGATAACATGCTGAGACCACATCATCACTCCAAAACCTCTTTGGAACATTGGTGTAAAACATCATATTTCTTGCAACTTCCATGAGGTGTTGGTTCTTCCTTTTCGCTACTCCATTTTGTTGTGAAGTATGAGGAAAAATAGTTTGGTGAATGATTCCATGTTTGGTTAAATGATTCTTGAATGCATGGCATGTGTATTCCCCACCAATATTAGACCCGAAATATTTTAATATTTTCATTGTAATGGTTAGTAACATAGCTTTGAAAGTTCATAAAAGCTTCTAGCACCCTATCTTTAGATTGAATTGAGGTCAACCATGTATACTTAGATTTTTCATATATAAAAGTGACAAAATATTTATGATTTTCTCAAGAAGCACAAGGGGTAGTCCACACATCAGAATGAATCAAATCAAAGCAATGCTCATATGTAGTCGTTGACTTAGGAGAAACAGACTTACAATGTTTGCATAGGATACAAGCCTCACAACTATCATTTATAAAAGAAAGATTAGGAAATATCAATTCTAAAGCATGAGAGTGAGGGTGATCTAATCTAGCATGCCATAATAAATTAGAATTTAAAACAGAAGCAGAAGTAAAAGCTGTAGAAAAATAAGATCTAAGCTTGGTGTCTTCTAGCAAATAAAGGTCTCCTTTGCTCACACCCTTTCCAATCATCTTGCTTGTCTAAATATCCTGAAAATATACCTCATTAGGACTAAAAATAACTTGACAGTTAAGGTCAGTAGTAGCCTTTTTAACCGATATAAGAATAGATGTAAAGGTAGGCATGTAAAGTGCTTTAGACTCTTTACCAAATAGTTTCAAATTTCCTATGCCCTTATTTGGTATTTTATCACCATTAGATATTACTAATCAATTTAGCATTTCTAATCATATGGTGAGAAGCACCTAAATCAATAACCAATGGCCTAACAGTTTGCGATGTGCAATGAAGAGATTTTAAAGCGTTATGAACATTACTACTAATTCTACCATAATTTTCATTGAGAGCCTTTATGAGAGCCTCAATGTATGATTTGCGGATGAATGTATCATCCTGAGATGGCTGAGAGGTGGTTCCAGCAATGTGTGCAGTATAACTCATGGCCTTTTCTTCACCTTGTGGTTGTGTTGGTTAAGCCGCTTGCTGGACATTTTGGTGAATAGCTTGATCTGTTGTAACTTGGTTAAACTTTGATCATGGTTTAAGGTGAGGGTGAAGGATCCAACACTGGTTCTTCATGTGGCCAACTTTCTTGCAATGCTCACAAGTCACACCTTTTTCCTATTTTCTAATTTGAAGTGGGTATTGTTAGCAGATGTCATCTCAGCTTTGTTGGCCAAGTTGAGGTCTCCTTTTCCTCCAAATAGATCAACTGACCCTTGCTTATTTTGTATTTTAGAACACACCCCGTCTAGGCTTGGTAACTTCTCTGCTCTCAAAATATGCTTGATAAGATCATTGTTGGCTGGATTGAGAGTGGGAAGTAGCCCAAAGACTTTTTCTTGTTCACGCCTCTCATTCAGGATGGTTAGATATGTTGTACTTGGCCTCAACATCTTTGGCTCTGTCCAAACAGCTCTAAGCTTCCTAAAGTGTGTTTTGAAGTTTGCATCCTCTTGGTTTAGGCTGTTGATGGCCTTCTTCACCTCAAAGACCCTATTAAGGTTGAAAATTTTCCATAAAATTTTTGTAAATTATGGGGCTATAAAGTGAGCTCTGGATGATAGACAACACCATGAGGTCCTCTTGAATCCATTTGTCTTCATCTACCACCGAAATCTCCTTGTAATCTTCTCCTTAGATAGTTTGTCTTGGTGCTTCACCATTAGAGACATGCGACAATAGACCTCTTCCACCAACGGAATTCTTGGTCAATCTTGACAATAGAAGGTTTTACACCCTTAAGAGTAACTGGAATGACCACTGGCTTGATTTTCTCCATTTTAAAAAAGTTGGAGAATTTTTTTTTTTTTTTTGGATNTTTAAAAAAGTTGGAGAATTTTTTTTTTTTTTTAGGATAAACGAAACAGAGTAATTTTATGGAAGAGAAAAAGAGATTTATGAGCAACAAGTCTTTGATACCATGTAAGTTTTGTAAAGAATAGAATGATGAACTCTCAAGAACGAGAGAGAGAGAGAGAGAGAGAGAGAGAGAGAGAGAGAGAGAGAG
>OVBE01001163.1:13550-30566 GCA_900406425.1 Iberis pinnata
AGAGAGAGAGAGATTTTTAGACAAGAAGAAGAAGAGAAGGAATATTTTATTTCCTTAATTCTTAGAGAGAACAGTTACATAATTATATAGCTTATAAGAGAGCCTCTTAGTTCAAAATACTCAACATGCAAGAGTTCAACATTTACAAGACAAGTAAATGTTGAACATGCAGAGAAATGAGAATAGACAATAAATGATAACTACTTTATGGACAACACTTTTCTGGATGGATGAGAAACATGTGGATAGCTTCTCATGGATGGATGAATAGTTTTTTCTTATTAAATCTTTATTTCAATATGATGAATATGTCTATTTATATAATAATTTTGCATTTTGAAATTGGTTGACTCCGCTATATCCCCTAAACGATGTGCACTCAAATTATTTTCTTTTGAACTTTGTAACTCTTTAGAAAACCACCTGAACATGTATACATAATTATGCGAGCATCCAAAATTTTTGATCTCATCACTAAACCACCCCTGCGATTATAAAGCTTAATTTTTGATTCTAAACTAATAAATGGTGATCATAAATCACTAACTAAATCTAAACCAAATCGGTTATCTACTTAATCTCATATGGGTCTCTTCAATATGCAATAACATAATCTAGACAGAGCTTAAAAATCAGGTAGAGAAGATCTCGGAACAGGGCGATTCAAATCAGAGACAAAAAAAGATTCTTAACTTTTACGAGGGATGAAGAACTATCCGCAAGGATAATGAAGATTTGGAACAATTCAAGAGATGATTCGAAGAAGAAAACAAAACAAAAGCCCCTTTCGAATAAACTCAGATTCGAAATATTGTAATGAAACTATATATTGAAAAGAGAAGTGGTTCCCCGTGTCATATAAGTAGCTTTATAAAGATTCTCACAACAGGAGAGAAATTGTTTAATGGAGAAGAAAAATGTGTGAGATTGAAGGGATGGGATATGGACCTCAAATTTTCATTGAAAAATCTTGATTTGAAAAGATGGGATATAACCAATTTGGTTTAGATTAGCTGATCCAAATCGCGATCATCGCATTTTATTAGTTTGGAATCACCAATTAGGCTCAATAATTATTGGGGTGGTTTAGTGATGAAATAAAAAAAATTTGAATGGTCGGTTAATGAGATATACATGTTTAGGGGGGTCTTTTTAAGAATTACAAAGTTCAAAGAAAAATAATTTGAATGTATATAATTTGAAGGATCTAATGAAGTCAACCCTTTTGAGAGCAAGCAACAGACTTTTCCAAATGACTACAAAGAAAACATAGCCTCAGACACAATATGTTATGCTCTTGAGCCTTCGTAGTCTAAAGAAGAAGCTTGTGTAATCACTTTTAGATTTGACGATTATCTATTAGATTCTATTAGTCATCATTGACTTTACTTGATTCTTATTAGTTTGTCATAGTTCATAGAGGATTTGATGTAAACTTAAATCTCCATTAAAATAATTAAGAATATGTTACAACGTTTATATAACAAACCTCAACCCAAATTAACTAAACCAAAGGTTACATCATAAATAACCAAAGATAGCACTAAACCATGCGAAACCGGAAATAATCAATTATGATTCCTAATATCCCCCCTCAAGATGGAGGTGCAAAGATATTGACAACTCCCATCTTTCTTATCAAATCCCGGAAAGGTGAAGGATGAAGAGCCTTTGTCAAAGTATCAGCCAATTGATGTGCAGACTTGACAAACATTGTCTTCAAGAAACCAGAATCAACATATTCCCGAGTCCTATAACAATCCAAATCCACATGCTTAGTGTCTTCATGAGAAACAGAGTTATTGGCAATATGCAAAGCAGCAACATTGTCATAGTATAATAGAGCAGGACCACAACGTAGGATACGAAAATCATTGAGCAATTTGGATAGCCAAACCAACTTTTCGGAAGCTAGAGCCATAGCCCGAAACTCTACCTCAGCCATACTAGAAGAAACAGTCTCTTGCTTCTTTGATTTCCAAGAAACCAGAGCATCACCAACAAACATACAAAATCCAAGAAAAAAACGTCTAGTATCCACACAGGAAGCCCAATCTGAAAATAAAAACCAGCATCGACAGAGTAGAAGACACCTTGACCAACGATACCCTTGATATACCTCAAAACCTTGTGAGCTGCCGCAAGATGAGTATCACAAGGAGAATTAGAGAATTGGCAAAGAGTATTAACCGCATAAGAAAGATCTGGCCTTGTAATATGTAAGTACATTAGCTTGCCCATCAGTTTCCTATAACTTGTAGGATCTTCAAGGGGAACACCAACATCTTTGGACAGTTTGGTACTGGGATCCATGGGAATACTAGAAGGTTTAGAACCTAAAAAGCCAGTATCCAATAACAACTCCAAAGCAATTTGTGCTGGCAAACAAAAATTCTAGCAGCTGATCTTGCAATTTCCAAACCTAAAAATACTTGGCAGGACCTAAATCTCGCAACTTGAAATGAGCATGAAGCTGATTCTTGAAAAGAACAACAGAAGGATCATGATTACTGATAATAAAGATATCATCAACATAGACAAGTACTCCCAACATCACTGTATCCTGAAAACGAATGAACACAGTATGATCACCAGTAGAACGTTGAAAACCAAGGTGAAGAAGAACAGAAGACAACTTGAGAAACCATTGTCTGTATGCCTGCTTCAAACCATAGATAGATTTGTTCAAATGGCAGACTGACCTAGCTGGTAAATGTAACTTCTGCAATTCTTCATACCCAGGAGGAACTTTCATGTATATGTCCGTATCCAAGTCATCATTAAGGAAAGCATTGGAGATATCCAACTGATTAACAGACCAATTGTTCTTGGCAGCCAATAGCAACAACATTCTGATCGTAGTCAGTTTAGCAACAGGAGAAAATGTTTCTTCATAATCCAAACCCTCATGTTGTGTATACCCCTTAGCAACCAATCTAGCCTTATACCTCTCTATAGAACCATCAACATGATGCTTAATGGTAAACACCCACTTACATCCAATAGGTTTCTTATCCTTAGGCAAAGTGCAGATAGTCCAAGTATTAGTTATTATCATAGCACCAAGCTCATCTTGCATTGCATCACACCATTTCTGACTAATCTTAGCCTCTGAATAATTTTGCGGTACAATATGGTTGATGATAGTATTTATGAAAGCTTTGAAAGGCACATATAGTCTAGAATAAGATATATAGTTAGATATAGGATACATATTATTAGTAAAGTTATTACAAAGAAAATCCTGCAAATGTTTGGGCGGTTGTTTTTGTCCGTGATACCTGGATTCAGAATGAACCCAAGCCTCAGAAGATACTGCATCAGAAGGAAGATGAGCATCAGAAGATGGTTGGACATTGTGCATATGTCCCTCATGGGAAGCAGCTGTGTTTGATAGAGGAAAGAAAGTCTCTGTATCACCAGAAATGGATGATGATACAAAGGGGAAAATTTCCTCATGAAATATAGCATGTCTAGAAACAGAAACAACATGTGTCTCTAAATCTAACAACTTGTATCCCTTATACCCTATAGGATAACCTAAAAATAAACAAGCCTTAGCTCTAGGTTCCAATTTTGTTCTATGCTGATGAGAAGTAGAACAATAACATAGACACCCAAAAGACTTAAGAGATTGATAATCAGGAACCTTCCCAGTAAGAACTTCATAAGGATTCTTTTTCTCTAAAACCAGAGATGGTAATCTATTTATCAAGAACACTGCAGTTAATACACAATCCCCCAAATACTCTAAAGGCACATTAGATTGAAACAATAAAGCTTTAGCTACATTCAATATGTGCTGATGTTTTCTCTCTACCACAGAGTTTTGTTCCGAAGTTTCAGGATAAGAATGATAAGCAACAATTCCTTTTTTAGCAAACAAATCAATGAACTTCAATTCATGAGCATTATCAGAACGAACAAATTTTCCTTTAGCATAATATTGAGTCTCAATCATTTGAAAAAAGGTAGGAAACACATGTAAGACATCTGATTATTTTTCATTAGATAAACCCAAGTGGTTCTACTATGATCATCAACTATAGTTAAAAAGTATTTAAAACCATTAGTAGTAGCCACAGAGAATGGACCCCAAGTATCTATATCAAGTCAATCAAAATTTGATGCACACATGTTATTTCGATACTTAAAACTCAAATGCTTCTACATATAAATTCCCAATTTGTCTGCCATGATCAATCAACAATGCCCTTGTATGCTCCTGAACAAAACAATAAGTGGAAGTAAAACTAACTTGAGCATTTAAATATTTGGTCAAAACACTCACACTCACACTCTAATATTTTCACTGTATAGCCATTAGGTAGGGTAACAAAGGTATCAACTAAAGGCCTATAATATGTGAACAAATTCTTATTATGTGTAACATGATGTCTAGCCCTTGAATCTACTACCTAATCTATTAGAGACACAGCTTGTTCTGTAGAAATAGAGGAAATAACCATGTCATAATAAGATTTAAAATATAGATCCAGAAATGTACCTGAAACCTGTGAAATTACAAGTACAGAATTTGAAGGTGAAGCATGAGACTGATCAGAAACAGTGTTGACAACAAAAGAGTGTAGCTTAGTACTCATATATGCAATCATACTTTGAATTTGATCTGAAGACAAATCATTCCCTTATGTGGCTGAAATTCCCTTATCTGGAGTTGGACTTGGAGAAGAAACCAACAACAGTTTGCTTCTTTCTTTTAGAAACATATCCAGGAGGATAGCCATGGACTTTGTAACACTTATCCACAGTGTGACCAGTCTTGTGACAATGAGAACATTTAGGACCTTTTTTGAGTGGTGACAGGAGTCAACAGAATGGGATCTTGATAAGGAACAAGAGCTGAGTGAGTCTGAAAAACATAAGGAGGAAAGCCAGGCTTTGCATTGTTACTGCCTACAATTCTTTGACTCTCTTCTTGATCCATCATATTATATATGTCTGTTAAACCTGGTCTTGGTCTCATGTTTAGGATTTGACCTCGGACATTAGCAAAAGTATCAATCAATCCCATTAAAAATTGAATGATCTTACTGGTTTCGGCATCCTCAAGCAATTCCTTAGCATGATCACAGTTGCACTTCTTCACAGTAATGATTTTGGTATTGGCCAACTGTTCCCACAATGTCTTTTTCTTAGTGTAATAAGTGGATAAGTCGAGAGATCCATGTGTGAGAGTTGCAACAGATTGTTCTAGCTGATACTTCCTAGGGAGATTGTTAATCTTGAACCTAATAGAAAGATCAGACCACATTCCCGCAGCATCCTCATAATAAAAAATGCTATCATAAATATCTTGACTAACCACATTCAATATCCAAGCCTTAACCATGGAATTACATCGACTCCAAATCTTATACATCTCATTAGAATCATCTGGTCTGGGCAGAGATCCATCAACAAAACTTAGCTTATTCTTAGCATCTAAACTCATACGCATAGCAATGGACCAATTACTAAAAAATTTTCATCTAACTTATGAGTTACAATAGCTAAACCAGGATGATTAGAGGAATGTAGGAAGAATGGACTATGAATATTGTCATATACCTCCATTCGTGAAGAACGTTCCCCTGATTTACCATGTGCTAAAGAATGTGGATGTGATTTTTGGATGATATGTTCATCATTAGTTGCAAAGAATGATCGATCCTTATTTCCAGGCAGAGTTCCATTCGGAGCCGGTGATGTACTATGAGTCTACGCTTTCTCGCCTTGTTTCGCCATTAGTGAAAACAGAAGAATAACAAAGAACAACAAAACTTAATCTGAAGACAGAAGAAAGACGCGAGCTAAATGGAGCTGAAATTCAACTCCGATTAAAGAAATAACCGGATGAATCGATTTAACCTATAGTTTGTAATATAGGTTACAGAATTCAGGCAAAAGGCAACCAAGAGTATGAGATTTCGTCTTACACATTTGTTTGTTATATTCTTCGATCAAATATTGATAAATGATAACTGATAAGATATATAGACAATAAAACTTACACTTTTCATTTGTGTTTTCCAGATCTATGGATAGGGTCGTATTTAATTATATGGATTGTAATAATCCATTACAGAATGCTGAAGGTGAGCTTTTATTCATTTTTTGACAATTTAATGACTCTTTCTATTTTCCATATTTCATTGTTTTTTTTTACGTATTCATGCAGTGAAGGAGCATTATTCTTGTCCATTTTGCTATATGCAATGTGGTAGCTTTAAGGTATGTACAAAACTATTTATGACTTAGGTTTCTTCTGATGAGACTTTCCATATACAAATCAAAGACTATACGAAATCCTAACAACCCATCTTCAGGGATTGGAACTTCATTTAACGTCATCTCATGACTCATTTGAATATGAGTTCACGGTATGTGGTTCAATGGAATTCTTTGTTTTAACTATGTTTCTTTTTTTTATATAAGAGTCCAAACTGTTAATGTGTCTGTAAAAGTGGATGCAATCTTAAAGGAGGTTAGTTACCATACGCTCGATAACTTGGGGAAGACAGCAGTTGGTGAAGAAAGAATAGAAGTAGATAACCATGAACCGTTCTATTTTTGGTAACTTTTGCAAACCCCTTTTATGGTTAATTTACCTTAAATTCTTGTACATTTTTATGAACATGAGANAGAGTTGCGATTGATGAAGAAAGTAAAACTGATGATGGTAAGAAGAACTCATATCCCCTCTTATGCTTTGAGAGTATAGACAATATCTTCAGTGTTCAGTTTTATACTTGTGCTTGCTATAGGATATGGTGGCTTAGGACCCAAGACAAAAAAGCTTGCTCGAATTAGTAATGGGATGAGTAGTAACACTTCATCAGTGATGGCTCACTCTTCTAAGGATGCAAAGGCTAAAGCTAAGCTAACAAGTGATGATGTGGTCCCTTCTACTTAACCAAAAAAGTCATCTGTTAAAGGTTTGTTTTTCATAATTTATACCAATATTTAATTTTAATTTTGTCCTAACTGTGAAAATTTCTTTAAGCAGCTCACTTCTTCTGAAACGCCAGTTCTATCATTCTCGCACACTTCAGGTGAATTGAGTTCATTTCACCTACTTGGGCAACTATGTTTCATTGCACTAATAAAAAACTAATGCTTGTTTTGTGAAAAAAGCCAATGACACTTGAGGAAGTGATGTCTGGTCGAGATAGTGAAGATGAAATGGACGATGATGATGTCGCAATTCGTCAGGTACGTATTACATGATCTCTTTCTGCATTTGTTAAAATAAACAATATATAACTTGCTTATTAATGGCTTTAAAATATTTTTTTTCAGAGAATTGATGATTTAAAGGATGTTACCGATGATGAAAAGAAATTCATGAAGTTTTGGAACGCATTTGTAAAAAAGCAAAGGTAACCACAATTGTCTACTTGATATTCATTACTAATTATATAATTAGGAAAAAAGCATTGCGACATTTACTAGTATAATGATATTTTCTAATTATGGTTTTCATAATTTGTAGGATTGTGGCTGATAGTCACATTCCATGGGCATGTGAAGCATTTTCAAGATTTCACGAGAAAGAGTTACTCACTAACCCAACACTCGGATTGTAATATCCTTCTTCAATATTTATATATAACAAAAAACATAACATATTATACACAGTAACAAACTAATGTGTCAAGAAAGAGGAAGTTTGATGATGAGGCAGGGCCAAGCAATCCATCCAAAGAAGACTCAACCATGGAAACATAACATGTTGTAACACAAGTTGCAGACAATGAACATAGAGGCGCGGTGGGCCCGGTACCACCACAGGAAAAATGAAAACACTAGCTTGGAACTGCATAGGGTTAGGAAATGTCCTTGCAGTTCGACATCTACAAGATATTTCAAGAAAATATGAACCACATTTCATTTTCTTAATGGAGACAAAACAACAAGATGACTTTGTTCTCAAAAAAGTTTCAGACTTAGGCTTTGATTCTTCTTGTATTTCTTCTCTTGTTGGGTTAAGTGGTCGGTTAGTTATCATGTGGAAAAGACAACGATCAGTTTCAGTTTTAAGTACTAGTTCAAATGTAATTGATGTATTGGTTCAAGTTAATGAAATTTCTTTCTACTTGACTTGTGTTAATGGTGATCCAAATGCCAATCAAAGACAACATGTTTGGGACAAATTAGAGACTGTTCCGGAAACAAGAGCAGAACCATGGCTAAACATATGTGATTTTAATGAATTATTAAGCAATGATGAAAAACTTGGTGGCAGAACAAGAGCAGAACGGACACATTTTCCCTTTAGAAGAATGTAGCAACATTGTGGTTTTACAGATTTATATTCCACTGACAACAAGTTCTCTTGGGCTGGAAAGAGAGGGACTATGGACATACAATGTTGCTTAGACAGAACATTAGTGAACACGGCTTGGTTATCACAATTCCCTGCCTCATTTTCACATTATATGGACATTGGCATCTGTGACCATCGCCCCGTACTGACAAATATCATCTCAGAACCATTGCAACACAAAAACTTATTTTAAGTATGATGATAGATATTTTGACTATGCAGACTTTAAAGAAAGTATTATCAAGGGATGGACTTGTAATCAAAGTTTCGAGCCAACACTTAACCACATACTTGGTTCCTGTCAAGACTCAATTATCAAATGGCACAAATTGCATAGACATAATTCTCAGACTGATATCAAATGGTTTAAGCACAGTCTGAACATAGCAATCTCACAAGGTAAACCTATATAGATAATTCAAGATTTCAGAGCTAAATTACTTGTAGCTTATCAAAGAGAGGAGGAGTTCTGGAGAATTAAGAGTCGAAATTGTTGGTTAAAAAGGGTGACAGACACACTAAGTTCTTTTTTCACACAACTAAGTAAAGAAGAACTAGGAACCAAATTTATGCATTGAAAGATGAGTCTGGTACAAGACATACCAATATGGCTGTTATCACAGAGATTGCTCAGTCTTACTTCACTAGCTTATTTACATCCACAACACATCATAATAATAACTATGATCAAGTTTTTGNCATAACTATGTTCAAGTTTTTGATGGATTCAAGAGCAATGTCACACCATTCATGAACTCAGACATAACAAAACCAATTACATAGGAGGAAATTGATACTGCCATATTTTCTATTGGACCTACTAAGGCACATGCCCTGATGACTGAGAGGATTTTTCAAGCCAGAAAAGGTTCTCTGGTAAGGATATCCCTTGTCTCCATATTTGTATATACTCTGCTCAGAGGTACTCAGTCAAATGATAAAAAGGGCTATAGAAGGAAGGAAAATAAGAGGCATCAAGATAAGCAATTCTAGTCCATCACTAAGTCATCTATTTTTCGCAGATGATTCTCTTTTCTTCTGCAATGCCAATCTGAAATTTGCTATTGTTCTTATGGACATCTTCAATCTATATGAACAATCGTCTGGTCAAATGATAAATAGAACCAAATCATGCATCACTTTTGGCTCAAGAGTGTCCTCTCATCAACAGAGACAAATTAGAAACAGAATGAAAATTCACAATAATGGGGGTTGCATCAAATACCTTGGCTTACCAGAAGTGGTTGGAACAAGTAAAATAGAAATGTTTCAATATCTTGTTTCAAGGATACAAGATAGAACAGCAGGCTGGTCAAGGAAATTTTCGTCTCCAATAGGCAAATAAATTCTTTTGAAACCCATAGCATTAGCTCTATCTCTATACACCATGATTTGCTTCAAAATGCCTAAAGGAATAATCAAAGATATTGAAAGAATTATTACCAGAATGTGGTGGTCTAAAGGAGACTTGATGCTGAACAATGGTATACACTGGTTATCTTGGGATAAAGTTACTCATCCTAAAAAGGAGGGAGGTTTGAGATTTAGACAATTAGAACTTTTCAATGATGCACTACTTGCTAATAAAATTTGGCGTATACATACTAATCCAACTAGTCTGTTAGCACGTTTGTTTAAAAGTAAATATTTTCCTTCTACTGATATCCTACAAGCCACTGCAAAAAAAAAAACCAATCTTTTGGGTGGAAATCTTTGCTAGCTGGGCAACAAATCATAAAGCTTGGTCATTGTTATATTATAGGTGATGGAACATCCATCAATATATGGAAGGACAATTGGCTTCCAACTAATCCTCCTAGAGCTCCAAAACAGATACAAGGAACAAAGGTACACGATGCATATGTACATGAACTAATTACCGGTGCAAAACGGTGGAATGCAGAGAAAATATCAACCCTTATAGATCCATTAGATGCAACACTTATTCACAGATTAAAACTACCTCCGGTAGATGTTGCAGATCAATTTATTTGGCCGTGTTCCCCTTCTGGATCTTATACAGTCAAAACAGGATATTGGCTTGCTACTCAAGTCACTGATACAAAAACCTATACACCCATATGCTCATATTCAACATCAGATATGGCAAGTGAACATAATGCCCAAGATAAGATATTTCCTGTGGCATCTAACAAGAAACATTCTTGCAACAAACCAGGAACCAAACAGAAGACACCTGTCTCTCACTGATGAATGTGGTGTCTGCAATAGTCCAGAAAGCCTAAATCACCTGTTCTTTCTTTGCCCGAGAATCATAGACATTTGGAGATCCATACACATACCGAATATTGATCTTTGTTCTCCTAATATTAATTTCATGAGTAAGCTACAGAGTCTGATTAATATCAGTCATGCTTCTAATGGACCACACAGCTTAAGCTCGTTACCTTTGTGGTTACTATGGTATACATGGAAGGTTAGGAACTCCTCTGTTTTTGTAAACAAATTTGTTCCCTGGTACTTGATTCTTCAAAAGGCTACTTCAGATGCAGAAAATTGGACACTACTAAATCCAATCACTAAGAAACCACGAAGTAAGGCGAAGCTCAAATTGGCAGAAACCACCTTCTCTATGGCTAAAGTGTAACTATGATACGACATATCTCAATGATCACACCAAAGCCACCGCAGGATGGATTTTTCGCAGTTCTGACAATAATTTATACAAATGTTTTCAAACCACAGGACAATATGTTACTCGAGCATTAGAGGCTGAAGCACAGACTTTAATAATGGCAATGCAGAGTGCATGGAGTTTGAGATTTTGTAACATGATATTTGAAGGTGATTCACAAAGTTTGTTTAATTTCCTAACCAAGAAGATGGATCACATACTATTGTGTCATTGGAGATTGGAGATCCTGTATTGGCGCATGAAATTTGATAATGTACAACTCAGTTGGGTGACTCGAGCATCTAATGCACCGGCACATCTCCTAGCAAGATCACAATTAATAGAATGTTCTGAGTTTATAGTTCATAATACAATTCCCATTGACGTAATGTATGCTATTTTGGCAGATAATCCTGTAACAAACAATTCCTAATCAATAAAGTTGTGTTAAAAAAAACAAAGTAATACCTTTTTTCTATGGGAAAAAAACAAAATAAATACAGTTGCTGGAGAATGTTTATAATAAAACTGTGTAACGATGGACTTGTTGACGAAAACACCATCAACAACTGCAATTTCTTCCTCCATAATTGCCGTAACAACAACAACAACAACAACAATGTGGATCGTGCCAATCACATGGAAAACAATGACAATGTGGATCTTTGCAATACACTAACGATGACAATAATAAAAGAGACAATTAATTGGAAGATCTCTCAGTTAAACGAAGCCGTTTTACTGATTGGAACATATTCTTGTTTAGAAAAAAAAAATACTTTAATTTTTTTTTGAGAAAATAGCTCAAATACCATGGAAAAGTGTTATAATGATTAGAATACCATACATATTTAAAAATTACTAGAGTACCTTTGAAACCATTGTAAATTACGATTCACTCTCTTGCTTACTTTTCTCTTAATTTGGTTAATTTATAATAAAAAAATCCACGTCACTCAACCGTATTCCACATCACTAAATTGTATTCCACGTCAATAAAACATACATTATACATATCAAATTTCTCAGTCACTCAACTGTTTCACTCTGACTAAAGAAAAAAAACGGTTTAGTGACCTAGTTATCGCGCTCGTCGTCTTCTCCGAAATCTTCATCGTCTAAATCTTATTGTGAATCCTCCTCAAAATTTCTTGTAAGTTGCAATTGATTCCCTTTGATATATGTTTTGAATGAGTTTGATTTTGTTGTGGACGAGTTTGATTTATGATGTGGCTGAGTTTCATTTCTATTACGACCGTGTTTGATTTACGTTGCGATTGAATTTGATTTTATTGCATACCAGTTTTTTGTGTCTGAGTTTCATTTTACATATAAATATACAAATATTCTTAAATAAAAACAACAGTTTAGTTTCCCTACTTTTAACCCTGGTCGTNCCGAAATCGTCTTCGTCGAAATTGTATTCGCCCTCGTCGTGTTCTCCTGTATGTTGCGAGTGATTTATACGACTGAGTTTTATATTATGATGTGACTGGGTTATTTTACATAATAGCTGAGTCATATATCTTATGTTAAAAGGTCTCAAAGGTCAAAAGGCCTGAGTTATTCTGACCTCGGAAACATAGTAAGGGACGAGTTATTCTTACCTCGGAAACATAGAAAGAGCTGAGTTATTCTTACCTAGGAAACATAGAAATGGCTAAGTTATTCTTACCTCGGAAACATAATAAAGGCTGAGTTATTCTGACCTCCGTAACGTAACAAGGGCTGGGTATTTTTCCTTTCAAAATTATATTTGAAACGAAAGCCCATGGGCTCAATGTTTATATAACCCTATGTATTTTTCATTTTTCTGTGATCTCGCGTCTAATATTCTATTTCTTTTCTTTCAATAAATCTTCTTTCGATTTCATATTTTTTGGCTATTATGGCAGACAAGTATACGATCATTATTAATAGTGTGCCGGCTCATAACCGGACCAAAAACATTATTGGTTAACATACTGAGTAATGTTTTTAACTTAACGAATGAGCTATGTTTATTTTACGGCTGAGTAATGATTACCATACGACTGATATCGAGATGTATGTGTGTTGTCTTACAGTTACTTTAAACCTAACATGTAGATTTGGGAACAAGATCTAAGTCATATAAAGTTAATCATATATAATGTATACTCTAAATAACTCATCAAGAGTCTAACTCACTTTTGTATATGAGAAAATTATCAGAATAGTAAGGGTTTAGGGTTTAGGATTGGGTTAACTTCCCTTTTTATTTTTGTTAGTAAACCCTAAATCACAAATCATTGACGAATGTGTTAATAAAGATCCTCTTTTTAATCCAAAGTGAATACTAATAAAATGTATGTATCCACTTTATTGAATGAGAATTGATAATGCTATCGAGATGTATGTATGTTGTCTTTCGGTTACTTTAAACCTAACATATAGATTTGGGAATGAGATCTAACACATATAAAGTTAATCATATACAATGTATACTCTAAATAACTCATCAAGAGTCTAACTCACATTTTTATAAGAGNCTCACGTTTTTATATCCGAAAACTATCAGAATATTAAGGGTTTATGGTTAACTTCCCTTTTTATATTTTTAAACCTTAAACCACAAATCACTGATGAATGTGAATTATATAAAATGTGTTAACAAAGATCCTCTTTTCAATTCCATATAAATATTAATAAAATGTATGTATCCACTTTATAAAATCCCAAGTGCTATTGAGATGTATGTTGAGAATTAATATACAATGTACTCCAAAATATATTAATGTTATGTTTGACCGGTCCATATGAAACGACGCACATACAGATTTTGCATCGTTTCAATTCTGATTATCGAACCTTATATATAGCATATCGTTTCATTGTCATTGTTAGAAACCTAGAACTTAAACAACACCAAAAACCTTTTTCTTAAAAAATCCGAATTGGATTTTCTATAATGGACTCAAGGATGAAATTTGATCAATATGATTACATAGAAGAAGATCCATCAAAGATTACCCGTATGTCGATTCGGAGGAAGTACAAAAACATCATGAAGATGATGGAAATTCAGTTCAAAGTTATGGAGGATCGACATGAAGTCGAAGTTAGGAAAACAAGAATAGACTCTGTGATATCTATTTTGCAAAGGATTCAAATAGATCCTAACTTCAATCTCGAAACCGAATTGACCAATCTCCAAGTCAAAAGGTTGATGTTGATAATGAATTTAACCACACCCATCTTTATGATGTTAACTATGATGTGATATTACGGGTGAAATGATGATTTTAACTCTTTGTTTTGAAAGGGTTCTCGTTTAACTAATAATCAAATGTAATCTAACTAACTTTTAAATATTTTTTTGAGAATCTCCAACTTAACACTATATTATGTATTGAAATCACACTATTTTTATTTTTCATATAGCATTAAACTCAGCTACATATTTCAAATGTTAAAAGGTCTGAGTTAATCTGACCTCGATAATGTAATAAGGGCTGAGTTATTCTGACATCGGAAACCTAAAGAGGGATGAGTTATTCTTACCTCGGAAACATAGTTAAGGCTGAGTTATTTTGACCTTTGTAACGTAACCAGGGCTGAGTAATTTTTCTTTTCAAAAGTATATTAGAAACGATAGCCCATGGGCTCAATGTTTATATAACCCTATGTATTTTTTATTTTTCTGTGATCTCGCGTCTAATATTCTATTACTTTTCTATCAATTAGAAACTACATTTATCTTGGATTCCCTGACTAACATTTGTAGACAATATTCTCTTAGTAATCAAGTAAAAGAATTAGACCAACTGTTATTTTGTTTAAATAAATATGGATAAAAAAATGGCCAAGTAGAACTGGCATTGTATTAAACTACTTGAATCTATTCAATAAAATGCATGATTTTCACTTAAGAACTCTGAAAGTTGTATTAGCTCGCATAAAAATTGACTAAGTAAAGTTATAAGCTCGTCTGGCCTAGTTGTAAAATTAGGTTGGGATGTTGGAAAGTATACCTCCTGGTCGATGAGTTTGAGAATGACTCTCTTCTTCTGTTCTGATTTGGGTGTCGGTGATATCCTTAAGATACAGGATTCTGCAGTTGGATATATTTTAGAGAGCTAGATAGACTTTCAGTGTGAAAGTTACACTATGGGTACACGTTAATTTATAGCCAAAACAAAGTTTAAGAGGTGGGGATACGAAAGAAACGTGACTGTTGAATTTTATAACTTAGCCACTCAATAAAATTAGCCATTTTTTATCATAAAACAATAATAATAACCCAACCGCATGATAATTGTTATAACCGAGGCAAATGATGTCTTACTAGTACTATGCAACTATGATGGGATAATACGTTTTCGAGTTCAAACATTATGTTTCTTATGTTAGCTATTATGTCAGAGTATTAGGCAGTTACGAGGCGTGTAATGATGCTTATTACGTTACTGAGGACAAAAATTTGAGAGTAATTACTTTACTCAGACATACGGAAAAGAAATCCCAGCATTTAGTATTATAACTCAGCCATAACGATAATTTTAAATTTCATAACTCACACATTTTGTAAAAGTAACCCAGAAATACATTAACAATAACTGAGACGCGAGTTTTGTTAATCACTCTATCATCATTCTATGCATAAACTGAGTTGTGTTTAATTGTACAGGAAGGAACATAAGTCGGATAGTGAGGTTATGTTCTTCAAAGTGCTTACTACTGTAAAAAATGAGTGCGGAACGGATAAGAGCTTTGGATGGCTGTGTGATACTGTAAGTCTACTTTACGGCTCAGTTATTTAGTTAATGGCTGAGTTTTTCTTATATAGGTGACTGAGTTATTTACTCTTTGATGACCGGGTTATGATATTTTACGCTTCTTTCTACAATATATGGCTTCGTATATTAGAGTCCTCATTCAAAAGTCCATGGAAGAGCCCACCCCATTCTGGAGTGACCGCATTGGATTTGTCGATATCTGGTTCCAAAATTCGTGGCGCTTCGCTTATCATAATTTCGAAGCAAACCCGGATGCCTTCAAATTTTATGAACAGTATGAAAAATTAGTAAATGGCATGTTATCAGAAGACCGTGAGACAAAAAAAGAAGTGGTTTATAGATGTGAATCACTTGTACGGGGCGCAACAAGTTGGCACTAATCATTGGGTGGCATATCATGTTCATCTGCGGGAGGGGAGGATTGATTGCTACGATTCAATCATTGGACAGGTAACACCAGAAAGTACGGATAACGTGTACCAATTTTTTCAACCGCTACTGCATATCGTTCCACGGATGCTGGAAAAATAAGTTCCACATGAAAAACGAGAACTTACAGGGAATAAAAGTTTTACCTTGCAATGGATGGATGTCAAACTCGTTCCACAAAACCATATATCTGGTGATTGTGGGGGTGTTTACATTAAAGTTTATTGAATGTCAAGCTCTTGTTGTCATTTTTTATGGTATAAATGATACCAATGTTCAAGGTATTCGGGCGAAAATGGCAGTAGACCTCTTTGAGGACGGAGGATCCTATAAACCCCTCTTGGAATTCATATCTGGTATTGGAACCTAATCTTGTATTGGAACTGTTTGAATATATCTATAAAATGCACATATTTTACTTAAGAACTATGAAAGAATTGTTAAAATCGCAAGAAATTGGCTAAGTATAGAACTGAACCTCATTCGGTCAAGTAAAAAAGGTAACTAAACCATATTCAGAAGCAACAATTTGCAATTGATATCTTACAAAACTACTATAACCCAGAAACAACAACAAAACAATCCAAAACATCAGTTCAACAAGAATGAATCAAAGAATACAATCGATATACCAGTAGTTTGTGGCATTATTGTTACTATAACTCAGCCTACCGATAATATAACTCAGTCCAAATCTTTTACATAACTCGGCCCATTAAAAAAATACATTTATACCAAACTGCTTATTGATAACATAACCATTCGAATAAGTCAGCCACATCAAGGAATTAAGTCAGTTGCATCCAAAGCATAACTCAACCTTGATATTAAAATAACTCAGCATTTAAGTTAATATAACTCAGTCT